>QLOY01002711.1:0-15624 GCA_003313965.1 Megacollybia marginata
GCCAATAACCGAAGCAACTTCTTTTCCGACTTGGTTGAGCTTGTCGATTGTAACATCCGCGATGGCGATTTTGAGGCCTAGTCTATATATATATATCGTAAGACTCTGGAGATGGAATGGCAAAATTGACGCACTTTGCGAGCTCTAGGGCTGCTGCTTTGCCGATGCCACTTGCGGCACCAGTGATGACAGCCACGCGTCCAGCATGAATGACTGGGTGCAAGTCGTTTGCTACAATTGGATTGTCGGGACCACTGGGAGCAGACATGAGACAGGAGAAGGACATCGATAGATGAATATATATATGGTAGATGGACGATAACGGCTATAGAATAAACCGAAATGCTTACCTGTAATTTCCACCGTTACTTGCCGACGCAGAAAATGCAGGTCGCAGAGGAGACCCGTTTCGGCTTACTGCGGCCGATGGAGTAGTGAGACCACTATGAGGGTTACTTAGAGCCATAGATGATGTTGGTTCAAGGAAGAAGTAGAGTGAGAAGTTATCAGGATCGCATTTACAACGTTGCCTCGTCAGAGATGGGATCAAATTCTGTGGGGCACGTGCGCATCGCCTAAATTATATGGCGTCCAAATTTGGCAAACTTGGATCAGACTCTTCATTGCCTCTTCGATACAAGCACGCTGCTTTGCCCGATTCTTCGCATCTTGGTTGATTAGCATCATCCTGTCTCCAAGTTCCGGCTTGTTCCGGCTCAGGTAGCTAAGCTTGTGGCAATGTGACAAGCTGTTAGCACTGTAAATCTGGCTTCTCAGTACGCGTCGACGCCGTCAAGACTAGTGCTTTCTCTTCATCGGGAATAATCAGAATGGATAGAGCGCATGCGTCGTGACAGTGAGAAACTCGATTTGAGCCTGTACTTATGATCAAGCAGTTTGTCCAGTCGTTGCTCCTTAGGAACCTAACTCGTGTGCGGATAGATTTACTATCTATCAGATACAGGAATTTTCAAGTCGTATACATGGCCCCAAGTCCTCGGACGGAACCCCCTTGAGAGCACTGTTTAGCATTCACATCGACCAGAGGAATAGAATAGCAGACGTATTGTGGTACACCCCATTGATGACCACTTCGTGTGTTATGTGTCACCGCCGGGAGCTGAGCAACACGTCTGCTTTGTTCAACCACCCAGACAAATGTGGCTCCGATAGCAGACAAAGTGTCGGTCCACTTCTTCCAATTCCAGTAAAACTTGTCTTCGGAATTGGAATGAGACTTTGCAATAGCGATCTGAATGGCTATAACATGGGCGGTGCGGCCATCTCATCGACAGAAAGATATACGCAATCGATGGCCATGCAATTGGGTTTCAAGGGCACCTAAAACCCTTGACGTATGAGGTCTATAACATCTCCGCTGAATGACTGAATTGAAGATTCTGGGATCTCCTCTTTGTAGACAACAAGTCCAAAATTAGCGGTGTGAGAGATGCACTGATGCTCGACCAAGAAGCTGAGGACAGAGATTGCTGACAAATTGACGGAGCGCCACATACCAAGAGTCTGCAAGTGGGAGGCGCTAGGATGACTTATGGATGAGACTTGCCAGCGCTTCTCGAGCGATACCGCAAACAATTTGTCCCCGTAAATTGGCTTCGTAGAGATAACGGCGATCAATGACTTGCTCACTTTTGCCTGATTGTATTTCATTGCTGACTGCCCATATCTTCTATAAATCGGCTAGACACGGGGAAAATCAGTCGTAGCACGGTGGTAGCCTGTACAGTGTAGGGTATAAACACACTCATAGTGCGCCGGAGAGCGTTGCTCATGGTCCCTTGCAGATTCAGTATATCACTGGCAGTCTGGGGACGCATCAGAATCCAGGGAAAACTCTGTTATCTCCTCAGTACATCCCTGGAACGAGAAAGAGGATTCGACCAGTCACATGATCACGTATTCAACGAGAGACCTACTTTCGTGAGTAACATTGGACTGGATTGCGCTCACTGTGCTGTGGAGCACAGCCATCAACAACAGGATCTCTTATCATGATTCATCGGATATTGATCATTGGCTGTTTTGCACTGACAGGCAGCATGGACCGTCACGCCCAAATTTAGCTCATCCTTTCCTCAGTCTTTGTATGGCCCCAAAATCTAAGCGCGAAGGACTCAAGGCATTCCTCAAGCGTCCTTTTCGGAAGGAGCAGTCTCCTGGTTCTAAGCTGCAAGGTTGGCGCTGCATTTTGTCACGAAACGTGCACTTACACGTTTATTCTCAGACAAAGATGTTCCCAACGCACACTCAACCTCGTCTGCAACACCAGCTGATGGAAACGTACCCGGTAACTCTCTTCGTGTGTTGGTTCATTTTTTGACGCTCCGCATGCAGATTCATCAGTGTCTACAGAAACTGTCCCGGAGGATGTGAATGGTGGGCTACTTTCATCGTATTTGGTACGCTGACACTACGTCCAGTAACACAAGCTTCTGGCCAGAACACCGGTGCGTCTTCTTATGCTTGTCTCCCAAACTGATATTCCGTCCTAGTCCGTCCTTGGAAAGAATGGAGAGTTGAGGACAATTTTCTCGAAAAACTGAATAAATGGAATCGGGATCACCAGGACCAGACGCTTGGAAAAGTCCTTGACAAGGTCAACACAGTACTCGAATCCAGTGTCTTCGAGGCTGCGTTGAAATTCATACCAGACAGCCCTTTCCCAGCAGCTACTCTGGTTGAGAGTCTCGTTAATTTGGTACTGCTCGGCACTGTGAGTAATACCACTTGCTAAATCTGCGACTCACCGATGTCGATTAGAAGATGCCCGAGACGAAAAAGAAAGTATCTGAGTTTACGGTGACAGTGGTAACCGATGTTACTCACATGGCGGAGGCATTCGGCACCAATCCCGTCACTGGAGATAGCATAATGGTCCAATGTTGGGACGATTTGCATCCATACAGGTGAGCATTTCCTTCTTCCCCGTTGCCTAGATTGATACTTTTCAGAAAGCTCGTGAACGAAATATGTGAATGGGCAAACAAGAAGCTGGTGAGCCATGCCGAGGGTTCGCATTAGCTGCGTCTAAATCTGATTGCAGAGTAGCAACATGACGTTTGCCGAGAGCACGCAGGAGGAGGTCAACGAGTTCGAAAAACGATTAGAAAGTACAAAGTCAATGTTTTTGGTGCGTTGCTCGTCTTAGCCCTTTGTGATACACTGACTATCGTTGCAGACACTGTCAACCATTCGAGTTGTTCGGGCTATCGCAGACCTCGACCAAGGAGTTTTTGAGCTGCTGGACTACGTATGCCGTCCGTCTCTCAATTGCATAACATTCACTTATTCTATTCTTAGCACAGAAGAAAAGCTCGGATGGATGCGATCAAGGATGCCCTGAGTATTCGTCTGGCAGAAAATGCCCACTATGAACTCCAAGATAAGACCGAGTGTGACGAAGTGACTCGGGGATATATACTGAGTGAGATTGACCAATGGGTCCGCACGCCGTCAGACACTGAGCACTGCTGGTGGATTACCGGTAAACCTGCGGTTGGAAAGTCGGCTATTGGTATCACGGCTGCTCAGTGTCTAAAAGATAGGCAGCCGATCCAAGCCATGAAAGGTGGCGAGCACGATATAGAATTCGAAGATAGTGGAGAAACCGAGTCGGAAGATAGTCGATCCGGTAGCGGTCGGATTACAGGACAGTCCGCCAGTAAGTGGCCGTTGTTATCAATATCACGGTGGCTAAGTCTCTTCAGTTGAGGCAAAACATGTACATGCAGGGACAGAAGTCAGTACACTCCCTAAGGCGGCACTTTACGGACAATTCTTTATCAACCACCGCTTCCCATCAACAACAGATCCTAATCGTATATTTCCTACACTTGCGCTGCAACTAGCATCTTCATCGCCTGCGGCAGCAGTCATCATCCAAAAGGTTGTAACAATGAAACAGTCTATTGTTGAAAAGCTCAGCATCGAGCAAGCCAGACTTCTTTTTGTGGATCCACTTTCTGCCATTGCACAACATGAGTGTGACATGGTTGCTATTGTCATTGACGGTGTCGACGAATTGACAACAGCCGCTGAGTCAAATTTGAGCCTTGTTACGTCTGTCCTCTGTGCGATTATGTCCCTCCTACCAAGCAATGTGAAGGTCCTCATCTTTTCACGTCCAGAGGCTCCGATCGTCTCATGCATTCCATCCGAAATAAAGAGGCTTGATCTTGACACAGAAAAGTCTAGACAGGACGTCGAAAGGCTCCTTCGTAAGGAGCTCCAGAGGATCGCAGAGGCTCCGAATCGGAGATGGCAGGCTTGGCCTTCGGAACAGCAGCTGAAACAGCTTATTATGCTTGCAAATGGTCACCTCGGATGGACCAACATTGCTTTAAGATGGGTCGAGAGTGAGCTGGAAATGGGGTTTCCAGATCAGAGAGATCTGGTCCTTGAGGGGGTCAAGGACCTGGCTCCAGGCGATCTTGATGCTCTTTATGGTGCAATCCTTCGCAAATCCTTTGTAAAACTCGTGCCAGTGTTAGATAGGTTTGGGCAGCCGGTGTTGGACGAATTCCGACGACCAATGTTGGAGGAAGTCGGGCAACCAGTGTTAGATGAAGTCGGGAGACCGCTGCTAGATGAATTCGGGCAGCCAGTCATGGTCGATACCATTGCTCGGCAAGTCCTGGGTTGCCTAGCAGTTTTGGAAGAACCTCAGAGCATCGACACTATATCAACACTGTTGGCTCTCCCTGAATCCCGTGTTTTGCATATCTTCGAGAAAATCAGCAGTGTGATTGTAGAGGGAACAGACCCTGTTATGCTTGCTACGGTTCCCCAACCACACAAATCGTTTATCGATTATGTCACTGAACGTGCCCAATCACCCTTCCGAATTAGTGTTGTGGAGCACCATCATGCTCTTGCCACTGCCTGCTTTCGGATCATGCTCGACCGCAACCAGCTACATCTCAACATGGAGAACTGGCGTACGTCCTACAGCAACAGTAAGATGAGCAGCATAAAGGCCCACGTCACTTATGCTTGTAGCTCATTTGCCCATCACTTGCAAGGAACCGAGAAAACTACTGTGTTTTACGCGATGATCGACGAATTCATTAAAAAGCAACTCCTTTTCTGGTACGAGGTGATGATGCAAGTTTTGGATGATCAGTGGTATGTCAGCAGACGTGCCAGTATTAAGGCAAGCAGTGTGCTAGAGAGTTTGCGATATCCAGTTGAGGTCTGTCCAATTCTCTCTGTAGACAATTGTCTGACAATTGGCATCATGATTAGGCCACATATCCTGACTCGGACTTGGTGGATTTCATCAAAGACGCAGTGGATTTTGCAAGACTTACGATAACCATTCCCGCCCCACATCTCTACCTCTCTGCACTTCCATTCGCAGCTTCAAAGCTCAGTCTCATGAAACACTATCTTCAGTGTTATCCACGTACGTTGAGGGTGAGGCGACTTGAAGAAACATTACCGGTAGCATTACCTGAGACGTGGAAAGAGAGTTTCATCCCGTCAGCTGAGCTCTCTCCCAATGGGACCTATATAGCGGCTGTTTTTTTCATTCACGAGGACCTGGGTGTTAAAAGCATGGTGTGTGTATTCGACACGGCAACCGGGCAATTGCGTTGGCAGAAAGCAACAAAGGGCTTTTGCTCAATCAGCTTTTCTTTCGATGAGAGTTACGTTGCATCCGGTGGTGACAGCCTTCAAGTATGGAAGGTGAAGACGGGAGAAGAGGAGAGACAATGGCAACGTGAAACCACCGATGACGATGACTTTAAATTTTCCAAAAACTCCATCTCGGCGCTCGCCTTTGCCCCCGATAGCATGCATATTGTTGTGGGATACAGCAAAGGACTCGTACTTACTTGGAGCCTCGAGTCCGGAGAACCTACCGCTATTCTCAAACGTCCGTGCAAAGACGAATGCCCGTGCAAAGTAGATGATCATCCATGCCGCGTCAAATCTGTTGCCTATTCAGGAAATGGGCGTATTATCGCAGCTTCTTGGGGCCATCCACTTCTCATATGGCCGCCGCCATCCCGGGCCGTCACTTCTGCCTTCGATGACTACTATGCTTCGTATTTCGCTATCAGAGACGATCAGGTTGTAGTGAGGTTACGCAGGACGGATAGCCTTTCTGCTGTCCAGTTGGTGAATGTCTCAACGGGCGAGTATCACACTCTGGATGGCATTGGGGTTGACGAAAATAGGCTGGCTCTCTCCCCGAATGGCAGATTCCTCGCGTCTGTGACTGCGTCGCACAAGGGTGTGAACGAATTGGCTGATGGCGGAATCCACATCTGGGATATTAGTCTGCGCACCGAGTGCAAGATGATTGGTTCACTTGTTGGCCACATAGAGTTCGTGCGGAGTGTTGCCTTCTTCGCGGATGGAGAACATATCATGTCAGCATCTTTAGATAAAACCATCCGAATCTGGGATATCACATCGCTTTTGTCGCAGAAAAAGAGGGAAGGTATGGATTGCTGGAGCTGCTCATTTGATCTCGGACGTTGTGTGGTATATGGCCCCGGCCCCGATAGAAACTTTCTCTTCCGCGCTCTCTACCCCTTCCGTCATCCTCGCAACACCCTCGTCATTGGGGAATGTGTTGACGTCGACCTTTCTAACTCTGTTCATGGTGAAGACTGGGTCAAGTGTCGGGAGCCACTGGCACTGGAGAAAGAAGCTGATGAAGCAACCAAAGCTAGTTGATGGACTTGGACCGTCATTATTAGTTTCTTGTCTTAAGTTGTAGTAGCTTCTGCCTGACACGTGGTCTAATACTTGATACCTGGCAACTTCCAGTCATGCGGAGAAGGATCCTTCGTGCTGAGGTCCAATTCTTCTCAGCTGCAGATTCCGATGACGACCAAACCACTCGCTTGTTATCATGCCGGTGTCTTTGGCGCCGTGTACTCATGCCACATTGTAAAGCGTCATTCAGGTGACATACTCCTTCCTCAAGCGGTCCTCGACAAGAACTATACCCAGCAAGTTGTACGTGTCAACATGCCTTCACAAATCAATTTCTCAACGCATGCCCAACTTTCATGGCTCGAATTTGTCCTGGGTATGGCTTAGGATTCCACCACTACACACAGGCTGTTTGCAATGCCGCGTCAGTTCCACTGTCCCAATAATCTATCTGATTTGAAAATTGATTGGCACGCTCTACTCGCTTTCAGATTGTCTTGCTTCCCAACACGCCCATCCTGAACTTGATGTAAGGAATGCATTCAGAATGTGTACAGCAAACATGGACCCCCGATTTCTGGACGGAAATGAGAAAGAAAATCCGACATAACGGGTGAAGCCTTTGTATGTTTAATTCTGTTTGCTTCCATATTGAGCCTTTGTACAGAAAGATGGAACAAGATATCCTACATTATGCTTCCCTCGTCCTGTTACTGAATTGAAGACATTCCCCCGATCCCCTTTGACGAATTCTCCAAAGTTCTCTCGCACATCAGTCCATTCGCTGTTACCGTCAACGCCATACCAACCTTCTAAAAGAGAAAGTGTCCTTCCAATTTTTTTTAACCATGGAAATCTTCAGAAAGCCATGGTGGATTACTGTCGAATCTCAGGTGAAAACGGCGTGGCCCAGCGTTCCAGAGCCTCTCTATGGAGCCAAGTTTGCCAAATTTGGACGCCATATAATCTAATTTGATCCCATCTTCGACGGGGCAACGTTGTAAATGCGATCCTGATAACTTCTCACTCTACTTCTTCCTTAACATCATCTATGGCTCTAAGCAACCCTCATAGTGGTCTCACTACTCCATCAGCCGCAGTAAGCTGAAATTGTTTTACATACATTGGGCACGAGAAGTTTCCAGAGATTGTGAATGTGGTCAACAAGGGTGGTTTTCGCAAGCTCAATGTCTACGGCACGATAGGCTATGGCAAGTTACACATTCTCAGTGCTATTGCATGCTACTTCACTCGCGTGGGTGGTCCTGTCGTCTATATCCAGATCCTACAGTTCTAGCATCAGACTTCATCACTCACAGTGGCGAAAGAGGCTTTTTTACTGGGATGCGCGTTCACCCGTCCAGAAGGCATCATTGGCCAGAGATATTCAAGATACGATCCGCAGAAGACGCTATCCGCTTCAGCCGTGACACCTATGAAGATTTCGTGGATTAGTTTGATGCCGTGGATGTGAACAAGAGCGACAGTGGCAGTGGTAATACTACTACAGTAGTAGCCCATGCGCTACAACAAATGGTGGCCCGTATAGGGGGTCGCATCATAATTGAAAGCGCATCTGCAAACTCGCGCTCGTATCACAACCGCCCGCGGAAATAAAAAGATTTCCTGTTCGGTGGAATGAGCGACGTGAGTACTACTCCCTTGGTATCATCGGAAAAACGACAATCTCCATCTACAGACAGAGATGGGAGCGTGGTGGGACCTGTGGGACAAGGCAAACCAACTCCCTACCTTCACGGACGAATTCCATCAGACTCTTCATTGCCATTTCTTCGATATAAGCACGCTGCTTTGCACGATTCTTCGCATCCTGGTTGATTAGCATCTCCCGGCGGATCTTGTAAGTTGTCTCTAAGTTCCGGCCTGTTCCGACTCAGGCAAAGCTTGTGGCAATATTGCAATGTGGTAAGCTCTTAGCACTAAATCTGGCTTCTCAGTACGCGTCGACGCCATCGAGACTAGTACTTATGGGCTGGCTCTCTTTCAAAACTGGTTCCTTGATTGTCATTGATGAAAAGATCGACAGATTGCGGCGAAACGCGAACATACTGTGACTCAATGGTTGCGCATGCGTTGCACCTACAAGTACTCCAAAAAAACTCGATTCAAGAATATCCTCTGCGAGAAGTGCGGATCTTTCAACTTGTTTTTGTTACATCAACTGTACTGTACTTTGGATATCCTTAGTTTGGAACATGTTGTAAACGGCTGGCATTGTCTCCTAAAGGCAAGAGTTATGATAATTTATGAAGAGGCGGCCATCATTTATTCATCTTATAGAAACGGGGTGACAGCACATTATTGATGAAATTGGATCATCGGGAATAACCGGAATGTAAAGGGCGCACGCATCGTGGTGCAGCGAGAAACTCGATTTGAGCGTGCCACTAATGGTTTGGGTTGTTCCCATACATAGATGGAAACTACGCTCTGCAGAGTTCCCAGACCACGAACAACTCAGGCTAGCTCTAAGTGTAATGATGTTAAAGTTGCTCGAGGTTATAGTCGCTGCTGGATCCCTATGATCAGGAATCGACGAGCAGTTTGTTGAGTCCTTGCTCCCAGGAACCTAACTTTCTCGTGTGCAGACAGATAAAATACAGCAATTCTTAAGTCGGATACATGGCTCGAGCGCTCCAGTCCTCGGACGGACCCCTTGAGATCACTATCTAGTTTAGCACTCACATCGACCAGAGGAATAGAATAGCAGACGTATTGAGGTACCCCCCACTGATGACCACTTCGTGTATTGTGTGTCACCGCCAGGAGCTGAGCAATACGTCTGCTTTCTTCAACCACCCAGATAAATGTGGCTCTGATAGTATACCCGTCAGCGGACAAAGTGTCGGTCCACTTCTTCCAATTCCGGTAAAACTTGTCTTCGTAATGGGTCTTTGCGACAGCAATGAATGGCTATAACACGGGTGGTGCGGGCCGTCTCGTCGACAGAAAGATATACGCAATTGATGGCCATGCAATTGGGTTTCAAGGGCACGTAAAATCCTTGATGTCTGAGGTTTATAACATCTCTGCTGAATGACTGAATCAAAGATTCTGGGATCTCCTCTTTGTAGGCAAGCACAAGTCCAAAATTAGCGATGTGAGAGATGCACTGATGTTCGACCAAGAAGCCGAGGACAGAGGGATTGACGGAGCGTCACACCAGGGGTCTGCAAGTGGGAGGCGCTGGGATGACTTGTGGACGAGACTTGCTAACGCTTCTCGAGCGATACCGCAAACAGTTTGTCCCCGTAAACTGGCTTCGTAGTAACGGCGATCAATGGCTTCCTCAACTTGGCCTAGTTGTAGTTCCTGAAAGCCGCCCATATCTTGAGTAAATGCACTAGGCAGAGGGAAAAAATCAGTCGTAGCATGCATCTGACACACTCATAGCGCGCCGGAGAGCGTTGCTCATAGTCCCTTGCAAAATTCAGTATATCAGTCTGAGGACGCCTCAGAGGGATCCATCCAAAAAGCTCCTCAAAAATACGTGGAACGAGAAGAGGAGACAAAAGAAGCGTAATTCGACCGGTCATATGATCATGCATAGTCATGCATTCAACGAGAGAACGGCTCCGTGAAGATAGGGAGTAACATTGGACTGCTGCGAAATCCGTACTCTGAACTCTCTCCATAACCTGCAATCTCTCAGTGGCTGGGCTGGATTGCGTTGGGATTACGTTCACTGTGCTGTGGAGCACAGCCATCAACAACAGGTAGAATATGATTGATCGAATATGGCTGTCTTGCACGACAGGCTACAAGCATGGACCGTCACGTTCAAATTTAGCTCGTCCTTTCCTCGGTCCTCAGTCCTTGTATGGCCCTAAAATCTAAGCCAAAGTACCGCGAAGGGTTCAAGGCATTCTTCAAGCGTCCTTTTCGGAAGGAGCAGTCTCCTTCTAAGCTCCAAGGCTGGTGCTGCATTTTGTCATGAAATGTGTACTTACACGCTTATTCTCAGATGGAGATGTTCCCGACGCACACTCACCCTCTTCTGCTTTGACCGAAACAACTGAGGCCTCAGTTCAGAATGTACAAGAACCGGCTATTCTGTCTGCAACACCAGCTAATGGAAACGAAACTGGTAACTCTCTTCATGCGTTGGCTCATTTCTTGACGCTCCGCATGCAGATTCCGTAGTCCTGGAGGATGTGAATGGTGGGCGACTTTCGTATATGGTACACTGCTGTACACTGACACTACATTTTCAGTACTACAGCAAGCTTTTGACCAGAACACCGGTGCGTCATCTTATGCTTGTCTTACAAACTGATATTCTGTCCTAGTCTCTCCTTGGAAAGAATGGAAAGTTGACGACACTGGCAATTTTCTCGAAAAATTGAACAAATGGAATCAAGATCACCAGGACCAGACACTCCGAAAAGTCTTTGACAAGATCAACACAGTACTAGAATCCAGTGTCTTCGAGGCTGCGTTGAAACTCATACCAGACAGCCCCTTCCCGGCAGCTACTCTGGTTGAGGGTCTCGTTAATTTGGTACTGCTCGGCACTGTAAGTAACAACACTTGCTAAATCTGCGACTCACATGTTGAATAGAAGATGCCAGAGACGAAAGCAAAAGTATCCGAGTTTACGGTGTCAGTGGTAACCGATGTTACTCACATGGCGGAGGCGTTCGGTACAAATCCCGTCAGTGGAGATAGCATAATGGTGCAATGTTGGGAAGATTTGGATCCTTACAGGTGGGCGTTTCCTTTTCCTCCGTTGCCCAGATTCATACTTTTTAGAAACCTCATGAACGAGATATGTGAATGGGCAAACAAGAAGCTGGTGAGCCATGCCGAGCGCTTGCATTAGCTGCGTCTAAATTTGATTGCAGACTAGCAACATGACGTTTGCTGAGAGCACGCAGGACCAGGTGAATGAGTTTGAAAAACGATTAGAAAGTACGAAGTCGATGTTTTTGGTACGTTCTCGTCTTCGCCCTTTGTGACATGCTGACATTCATTGTAGACACTGTCAACCATTCGAGTTGTTCGGGGTGTCGCAGATCTCGGCCAAGGAGTTTTTGAGCTGCTGGAATACGTATGCCGTCCATCTCGATTACGTGATATTCACTTATACTATCCTTAGCACAGAAGAAAAGCTCGGATGAAAGCGATTAAGGATGCCCTGAGTAGTCGCCTGGCTGAAAATGCCCAGTATGAAGACCAAAAGAAGACCAAGTGTGATGAAGTGACTCGGGGACATATACTGACTCAGATTGACCAATGGGTCCGCACGCTGTCAGACACTGAGCACTGCTGGTGGATTACCGGTAAACCCGCGGTTGGAAAGTCGGCTATTGGTATCACGGTTGCTCAGTGTCTGAAGGATAGGCAGCCGATCCAAGCCATAAGAGGTGACGGGCACGATACAATATCAGAAGATGGTGGAGAAACTGAGTCAGAAGGTGGCGCATCCGGGTGCGGTCGGATTACAGGACAGTCTACCCGTAAGTGGCTATTGCTGAACTCTTCAGTTGAGGAAGGTATGCAGGGACAGAAGTCAGTACACTCCCTAAGGCGGCACTTTACGGTCAATTCTTTATCAACAACAGCCTTGCATCAACAACAGATCCTAATCGTATATTTCCTACACTTGCACTGCAACTAGCATCTTCATCGCCTGCGGCAGCAGTCATCATCCAAAAGGCTGTAACAACGAGACCGACTATTGTCGAAGAGCTCAGTGAAGAGCAAGCTGAAGCTCTTTTCGTGAAACCACTTTCTGCCATCGCACGACATGAATGTGACATGGTTGCTATTGTCATCGACAGTGTTGATGAATTGACAACAGCTACCGAGTCAGAGCTGAGCAATGTTACATCTATCCTCTGTGCAATTATGCGCCTCCTACCGAGCAACGTGAAGGTCTTCATATTTTCACGTCCAGAGACTCCGATCGTCTCATGCATTCCATCCGG
This sequence comes from Megacollybia marginata, assembly GCA_003313965.1. NCBI lineage: Eukaryota > Fungi > Basidiomycota > Agaricomycetes > Agaricales > Porotheleaceae > Megacollybia > Megacollybia marginata. The sequence goes on from QLOY01002711.1 coordinate 12,642, forward strand.
AGTAAAGAGGCTTGATCTTGACACAGAAAAGTCTAAACATGATGTCAAAAGGCTCCTCCGCAAGGAGTTTCAAAGGATTGCAGAGGCTCTGAATAGGAGATGGCAGGGCTGGCCTTCAGAAGAGCAGCTGGAGCAGCTGATTATGCTTGCAAATGGTCACCTCGGATGGACCAAAATTGCTTTAAGATGGGTCGAGAGTGAGCTGGAAATAGGGTTTGCAGATCAGAGAGATCTGGTCCTTGAGGGGGTCAAGGACCTGGCTCCAGGCGATCTCGATGCTCTTTATGGCGCAATCCTTCGGAAATCCTTTGTAAAACTCGTGCCAGTGTTAGATAGAGTCGGGCAGCCGGTGTTAGACGAATTCCGACGGCCAATGTTTGAGGAAGTTGGGCAGCCAGTGTTAGATGAAGCCAGGAGACCACTGTTAGATGAAGTCGGGCAGCCAGTCATGGTCGATACCATTGCTCGGCAAGTCCTGGGTTGCCTATCGGTTTTGGAAGAACCTCAGAGCATCACCACTATATCAGCACTTTTACCTTTCCCTGCCTTGGAATCCCGTGTCTTACACATCCTCAAGAAAATCAGCAGTGTGATTGTAGCAGGAACAGACCCTGTTATGCTTGCTACGGTTCCCCGACCACACAAATCATTTATTGATTATGTCACTGAACATGCCCAATCACCCTTCCGAATTAATGTTGTGGAGCACCATCATGCTCTTGCCACTGCCTGCTTTTGGATCATGCTTGACCGCAACCAGCTACATTTCAACATGGCGAACTGGGCTACGTCCTACAGCGACAGTGAGACGAGCAGCATAAAGGCCCATGTCACATATGCTTGTAGCTCATTTGCTCATCACTTGCAGGGAACCAAGAAAACTACTGCATTTCACAATATGATTGATGAATTTATTAAAAGTCAATTCCTTTTCTGGCTTGAGGTGATGATGGATAATGGCAAGGCAGACAGTGTGCTAGAGAGTTTGCAAGCTCAAGTTGAGGTCTGTTTAATTCTCTCTAAAGACAATTGTCTGACAATTGGCATCATGATTAGGCCACATATCCTGACTCTGACTTGGTGGATTTGATCAAAGACGCAGTGGATTTTAAAGTACCTGCGAGAGGCAATTATGGGGGAACCCCACATATCTACCTCTCTGCACTTCCATTCGCAGCTTCAAAGCTCAGTCTCTTGAAACACTATCTTCAATGTTATCCATGTACATTGAGGGTGAGGCGACTTGAAGAAGCATTGCCAATAGCATTACCTGAGACGTGGAAAGAGATTATCTCCTCAGCTGAGCTCTCTCCCAATGGGACCTATATAGCGGCCGTTTCGAATTCCACTTACGAGTACCTGCATATTCAAGGCAGCGCGGTGTGTATATTCGACACTGCAACTGGGCAATTGCATTGGCAGAAAACAACAAAGCGTGTTTATTCGATCAGCTTTTCTTTCGATGAGAGTTATGTTGCATCTGGCGGTGACAGCCTTCAAGTTTGGAATGTGAAGACAGGAGAAGAGGAGAGACAATGGCAACTTGAAAATCTCGGTAACAACGACTGCATCTCAACACTCGCATTTGCCCCTGATAGCATGCATATTGTTGTGGGATACCAGAGCGGATCCATACTTACTTGGAGCCTCGAGTCCGGAGAACCTACCGCTATTCTCAAATGCCCGTGCCAAGACAAATGCCCGTGCAAAGTAAATGAAAGGCATGATCCGTGCCAAGTCAAATCTGTTGCCTACTCAGGAAATGGGCGGCAGATTATTGCAGCTTCGGTGGGCCATCCACTTCTCATATGGCCGCCGCTATCCCAGGCCGTCACTTCTACCTTTAATGACTACTATGCTTCATCTTTCGCTATCAGAGACGATCAGGTTGTAGTGAGCCTACAGTCGGATAGCCTTTGCACTGTCCAATTGGTGAATGTCTCTACGGGTGAGTATCGCACTCTGGATGGCATTGGGGTTGACGAAAATATGCTGGCTCTCTCCCCAAATGGGAGATTCCTTGCGTCTGTGACTGCGTTTTCTAAGCCTGATGTTTGGCACGAGTCAGCTGATGGCGGAATTCACATCTGGGACATTACTCTGCGCACTGAGTGCAAGATGATTGGTTCGCTTGTTGGCCATGCAAGGATGGTGTGGAGTGTTGCCTTCTTTGCAGATGGAGAACATATCATGTCAGCGTCAGAGGATCGTACCATCCGAATTTGGGATATCACATCACTTTTGTGGCAGAAAAAGAGGGAACGTATGGATTACTGGAGTTGCTCACCTGGTTACACATATTGCACGATATATGGTCCCGGTCCCGATAGAAACCCCCTCTTCCACCCTCTCTACCCCTTGCGTCATCCTCGCAACACCCTCGTCATCGGCGAATGTGCTGACATCGACCTTACTAACTTTGTTGACGGTCAGGATTGGATCAAATGTCGGGAGCCACTGGCACTGGAGAACGAAGCTGACGAGGCAATCAAAGCTAGTTGATGGGATTGGTCACCGGTCACCGGCCATTATTGGATTTTCGTACTGTTTGTTAGTTTCTTGTCTTCTATGTAGTAGCCTGACACGTGGTCTAATAATAACCTGGTACTTCTAGTCATGCGGAGGATCCTTTGCGGGTCCATTTCTTCTCAATTGCATATCAAGTTTCCAATGACAATCAAACCACTCGCTTATTATCATGCCGATATCTTTGGCGCTGTGTACTCACAACATCAGCATTTTCCGCGTCGAACGTCAGGAAAATGCTAATCTTCTGAAATTGACCATGCCGTGAATACACTTCCTTCCCAATAAATTACCTGAATTTTGGCTAATTGAGTGGTATTATCTGTATTATTTGCATTATCTACATTGCACATAATTCAAGTTTAAGAGGTCCCATATTCAAGGGGGTGCGGCAAGGACCCCTGATAATCCCCAAAAGGTCGTTCGCTGACCAAGGGGTTCTTGTCCGGACCGAAAT
>QLOY01002712.1:0-24209 GCA_003313965.1 Megacollybia marginata
GTGGAGGTGGTGGAGGTGGAGGTGGTAGAGGTGGAGGTGGTGGAGGTGGAGGGTAAGTGTTATCAGTTTTCATGCTTAGCCCGCTCTTTAAAAGGGACGGTATGTCTGTCACCCATGCACCTTTCACGTCAGCTAAGCATCTCAAGGGTCATTCAGAGGTGTACCGGTCTCAACGGTGTCGATGATCATATTGTATATGGCCAAGTACTGATATAGGCAGATAACTGTACCGACCCTAACGGAGACAATATTGTATGTGGCCAAGTACAGAAATGGGTATGAATTAATTGATATAGGCCAACTGTAACCGGGTTCCAAACGACGGTCTTTAAGTATGTGGCCAAGTACAGAAATGGGTATGAATTAATTGATATAGCGTACCACTGGCAACTCCTACCATCTCAACAACTTCCAAATCACATCTTCCCATATCCATCATCATCGGACCCATATTAGGTTCTTTGGTGGTCCTACTAGTAGTTGGTCTTTTTTGGTGTTGGAGACGTCGAAGGAACCGTGCATTACTGTGAGCACCTACTCTGACTCTCCATTCATTGCTTATCAACTTCAAGTTCTCAAACTGAACTACATCCATACATGCAAAGCAACCGAATGGATGAAGCAATTAACCAGCATATTGTATCGACCCAAAGAAGAGAGATCCTCAAGAATAGATCACTCAGCCAGGGAGTGGAGGAAACTCATCCCCACGCAGGCAGACAAGTCGACTCTGCAATCATCAGTGAAATTGAAAGACTCAGAACCGAACACCAGCAGTTTAGAGACAAGTTGGAGAGACATTTGGGAGGATTTGGTGAGGCCCCACCAGCATATGAACCTGAGCTTTGAACCACTGTTGGAGTTTGGTTCAGTCTGTTTTGAATGGTTGAAAGTCATTGTAACTTGGCACGAAGACACTGTACAGTACCGTATACTTGCTTACTTCATCCTATAGTAAGTAACCTGCTCCGTCTTCAAACAACAATACAGTAATCGCGAAACCTCCGACGACAGGTCTATTAAAACAAGCAAAACCGTAAGGTACCTTGATCCGACAACTGCGCCCGTCGGAGTCGGGACTTGGTAAAAACGCTCACGCCGCCTTTGAGCTCGCTTTAACAGCGACAACTCGGACCCACTCGTTTTTTGGATCGGGATGTAAGAACTCGGTGAGGGTGGGTGAATGGGCGAGTAGACTTACGATAGGTAGGTGTCGGGAGGACCCCAGATTATTCCACCTAACCTCGTGAATGTGCATGATTTGAGTTGCGTTTTTGATCACTCGCGCCGCCCTTTAACAGTGACAACTCGGACCCACTTGTCTTTCTTTGTTCGGGATAACTCTGGGTGAGTGCCTGGTGTCGGGATTACCACGGTAGGTGGGTTGATAGGTGGGTATTTGCTACTCTTTGCCCATGTCTAATTATGCTGTCCATTCGCAGCGACGACCACGATCATCCATTGCGGGTGGATGGTGGCGTCACCGAGGCGTTGCAGATGGTCGATGTGGGCCTAGCGGGAAACCCTGGTAATGAACAAGTCAGATCTTCTGCTTTATATAACACGTGTACTGTTCTTTCGACTCACCTATTTCGAGTTGGCCTATATGCAGATGATCATCTTCTACCATAGCAACATGTTGTATACATATTAAACAGTTGCGTACTTCGTCATCGACATCTCAACTCTCTTCCCATCACCATGGCTGAGGACCCTCAGGGTGCGACTCAGGGTACTGTGACGCCGTTTTCGTGAGTTAAACAGGCTTTTCTCCTTATCAACCCTCTCTGAGCTTGCTATAGTCTCAAGTTTGTCACCTTCTTTTATACATCAACATTAAAAGATGGGTAAGTGCTGAATCAGTTTTCACGCTTAGCCCGCTTTTAAAAGGACGGTACGTCTGTCTCTCATGCACCTTTCACATTGGCTAAGTATTTCAAGGGTCGTTATAGGCAAAAAACTGTAGTGGCCTCAGTGTCAACCGAGATCATATTGTATGTGGTCAAGTACAGAAATAGGTACAAAATGAATGATATAGGGTGGCACCAACTTCTACCATCTCAACAACCCTAGTTTCTACCTCAATAACCCTAGTTCCTAACTCAACAACCCCATTTTCTACCATCACAGAAACCCCATTTGATATCACCCCAACAACCCGAGCTTTTACTAACAGAACAGTCCCAGCGCCGGGGCCAGTTCTTACCATCCCAACAACGTCAACTTCTACCATCTCAACAACTTCCAAATCGCATCTTCCCATATCCATCATCATCGGACCCATATTGGGTTCTTTGATGTCAGTGGTCCTAGTTGGTCTTTTGTTGTGTTGGAGACGTCGAAGGAACCGTACATTACTGTGAGCACCTACTCTGACCCTATTCATTGCTTATCACCTTCGAGTTCTCAAACCGAACTATATCCATACATGCAAAGTAACCGAATGGATGGAACAAGTAACCAGCATATTGTATTGACCCGAAAAAGAGAGATCCACAAGAATAGACCACTCAGCCAGGGAGTGGAGGAAACTCCCCTTGCAAGCAGACGAGTCGACTCTGCAATCATCAGTGAAATTGAAAGACTCAGAACGGAAAATCAGCAGTTTAGAGATCAGTTGGGGAGAAATTTGGGAGAATTTGGTGAGGCCCCACCAGCATATGAACCTGAGCTTTAAGCTACTGTTGGACTTTGGTGCAGTCTGTTCTTGAATAGTTGAAGGTCATCAAAACCTGGCACGAAGACACCGTACAGTACTTACTTCATCCTATAGTAAGCAACCCGTTCCGTATCAAACAACAATACAGTAATTGCGAAACCTCCGACAACAGGTCTATTATAATAAGCAAAACCGTAAGGTACCTTGATCCGACAACTGCGCCCGTCGGGGTCGGGACTTGGTAAAACGCTCACGCCGACTTCGAGGTCGCTTTAACACGGCCGAGAGAAATCATCGACCTTACTACAGGTCACTACAGATTCGCATTTTTCTCATTGTTTCCTGCGTTTTTTGGGTCACTGGATTTACGTCACATAGTGCGGGATGATCTGCAGCTGATGATGAGGGATGGAAATCAGTTTCATCAATATTGGGGGAGATCTTGATAATATCAGTCTGTAGGTGATCTATAGTTGGTCGGTAGTGGTCGGTAGTTGGTCTTTAGCGGTCGTTAGTCAATCTGTAGTCAATCTGTAGTCAATCTGTAGTGGTCGGAAGTCAGTCGGTAGTCAGTCGATAGTCGGTCGATAGTAATCTGTAGGGAATTGAGGGAATTCTATCACTTTCCAACAAAAGAAACTCAAGATTTTAACCATCAGTATCTCATAATGTAAGGAATGGAAGGTGAATACATCAAATTCACGGAGTTCATCTTCAGATAACCGGTTCAAGGGATGTTTTGAATGAATACCTCAGTGAATCCAAGTCGCTGAGCTTCACTGAAGTCAACAACCTAAATCTAAATGAGTAGAATGAAACGAAGTATTTGGAAACATACACCACCAAGACCCCATTCCATCATATCCTTGGCTGAACCTCCTTCTCAACCCATCTTCAACAATGGACTTGATCAGAACACTGAAATAGCATCGATAGTGCTCTTTCGTCTGACCATTGGAGTAGGCAATCATAATGGGTATCCAGGCTAGCAATGTCTGAATAGGATGAAGTAACCATCAATAGACTCTTCTTGTTGCTCCATGATATGGCAGTAATAGGCTGCAAAAAATAAATTGGGTTGAAGTTGCTTAAAAACCATGGTTTTTGAGGTGAAGTACTGAAAATTGGATCAAAATGGAGGGAAGTTTCTGATTCAGTCAGTAGGGAAGTTCTCAGAGAGTTCAGGAATGTTCAAAGCTCACTGAGTCAAAGTGTCTTGCAAATTGGGTCAAACTTCTGGGTCTTTGGAGAAGTTCAGGGATTGAGGGAGGTTCTGTTGAGTTATCAAGGGAGGTTTTCCAAGGTGGCATACTTCTTTTATTGGAGAGGGAAAGTTTCTGGGGAGAAGTTTTTTCATAGGGGAAGTTCTTTGCTAAGGGGAAGTTCTTTGTTAAGGGGAAGTTCTTTGCTAAGAGGAAGTTCTTTGCTAAGGGGAAGTTCTTTGCTAAGGGGAAGTTCTTTGCTAAGGGGAAGTTCTTTGTTAATGGGGGGTTCTTCATTAAGTGGGAATTCTTTCTAAGGGGAAGTTCTTGGGCACTCTGTATTTCATCCAAGTACTAGTTAATCCAGTAGACAAGTAGGACTCATACAAATTTTAGTTGAATATCACATGACCTGGGCTAAGAATGCACGACTCATCAACAACCCATGCTATCAAAGCTAAATTAATTGTTAACCCAACTCTTTGGTAGTAAAACTGCTCCACATCTATACCCAAATTATCATCATCACATCCAATATCCAACCCCACCAACAACTCCCTTCCCCATTGAATCTCATCATCATCATTAACAAATACTCCTGCACTGTATTCATCTTCCCTTGATGCATATTCACTTCTGTCTGGAGCTGGTGGTAATGACTCATTCTCAGACTCACAGCCATAGTCTGTTGAACATGTAAGATACAACCATACATGTGATTGTGTTTGACACATGAGACACTTGCGTATTCTACATGACTCAGAGTTTTCCTTATCTACCAATAGGAAGAACTCTCAGCTAATTGGTCAGCAGTGACTAATACCTTATCACTAATAGCCAATAGCATTAATCCCTATCTTGGTTAGCAACCGATATGACTAGTAATGACTCACTATTCAAGTAATATAGATTACGTAGAATAGATAAGGGAATAGTATATAAAGACGTAGTTTATCCACTGTACTTTCCCTAAGTTCTGTAATATACAGTCTTACTGATCTACGCTCTACAAGCTTAGTCAAACCAAGGTACTCATCTGACCATTAAAGGTAAGGGTCATTCCTGTACTATCCGCCACTGTGCTGTGGTAGCAGCATGCTGCTTCAACAGGTTATGGGCCCCAATACAAAGAAGATGATGAGTAAATTCAGCTGTTAATCATTGTCTGGAGTAGTATTGTGGTTTGACCTGATGGGTAACACTGATGGTTGACTACAATGGCACCGACACATAGTTCTACCTGTCAAACGGCATTGTGCCTCCTTTGACTTGTAGCTGTGTCATGTCATGTGCTCCTGGATGGTATTATGTAATCAGGTAAAGTTCCTTATTCGTAAAGTACTATGCTCTCGTAGTGGCCAATTGATATGCCACTATGTATCCCAATGTTTACTACGTACAATAGTTTTACTTTCTATCCCTGAACCAGGCCCTTCCAGTCGTAGGGAAGCTGCCAGTTTGGGAAGAAGAGTTGAAAGCTTAAATGCCTCTTTTTGGTCATATGGACCCTCTGTGCTCCTACCACTGTACCATAGTATCATGGACATTTTCGTACATAGTAGGGACATCTCCTGAAAGTCTTAAGTCCCCTGCAAAGCAAAGTACAGGATGATGTGCCGTCCTCTACTAAGAAGCTGGGTCTGTGCTACCTATAGCTCCATTATGGTCCGTGGCAATGACGCCCTGCAATCCCTCATTTGGAAAAGTCCGCCTGGGATAAAACCCTAAAGGATGACCAAGTCATATTGCTACTGTTGGGAGCCTGGTGGAAACACCAGAAAGGCTTCTAAATAGATTTCCTCCCACACATCCATGGAAAAGCGATTTCTCTTGACTTTCAGTTATTAGTAAATACGTCTCTGTCTGGACGGTTGTGGACCAGAAGAGCCAGAAGGAACCCTGATTAACACTGGATTTACCCTATCACTTCTACGTATCACCATAACACTATCCATCATTGTGATACAGAAGCTGATTCAACCCATAGAAACAATGTCTTCTATCAACAACACCGAATCTTCCAGCACTTCCAACAAGGTCCCCATTCTCAAAGGGAACAATTATGTTGAATGGGAAACTGCGATGACTGGATATTTGCGGTACAATAAGCTTTGGGCTATCGTTTCCGGTAGAGAAGAGTGCCCTGAAAGCATCAGGCCTTGATCTGCTAGGTCTGGCAGACCTGCAGATCCTACCACAGGTACTGCTGCCATAGCAGCTCAGGATGCCCATCCTGGGACTCTGGCTGAGGTAGCTGCCTGGAAGGAAAAAGATGAACAGGCACTCGGAATTCTTTCACTCTACATTGACAACGACATTTGTAACACCCATATTGGGGTTACATCCAATACAACGTGGACCACTTTGAAGGAAATATATGGCACTATGGGACCATCTGGTAGATATCAATTATTCATCAAGGCAGTACGAACTCATTTCCCTGATGGACAAGACCCTACTATGCATATCAACAGACTGTTGAATTTGTATATGAGGCTCTCCAACTACCATTTGGATCTTCATAATGATATAAAGGTCATGCTGCTCCTCAATGCCCTACCAGAGGCTTGGGGAGATTGAGCTGCAGCTAGTATGATGTCTGGCGCACTCGACTCTGTCGCATCTACCACTGCATTAATCATTGATGAATGGATGTGTCGTCATCTTGGCAGCGGACAATGAGCACATGCTGCTCGTATTAGTGGTTTGAGACGGTTTAACAATCGTGCCCCCGCCTGGCAAAGTAACAGGCGCAATTTTAACAATACTCCTTCGAACAATCATTTTGGACATTCCACTGGTGGTCCATGCTTTAATCAACAAGCTGGACCAAGTAACAACAGTGTACCAAATCTGGGTAATCACCCACGTCCATCCGGCACCAATCGTTCTAAGAGAGGGGGGAGAAAATTTAAAAAATCACGCAAAAACAACCACCAGTCTGCCAACTTGGCCAACTTTGATGACATCGACTATGATAACCTCACTGCAAACTTCGCACAAATAGAGGATTACCAACAAGACCCAGGATCACCTCTTACTGTATTGGATGACGATGATGATGAAGTAGAAATCATCATTGACGAACATCCATATTTAGATTCTGAGGATCAACCTCTATCACCAGAAGAAACAGTCCACATCAATGAGGAAATCAATTCCATTCTAGCATCACAGCCAAGAAATACAGACACCAGATCACCCAATCAGCCACCTTTACAACCATTGCCCGAATTCATCGAACAACGCCTAGCACGAAACGATACCATCACGCCACCTTCTTCTGATCCTTACAACCCACCTTTGCGGGACAGGCTTGCTGCTTTACCAGAAGCCCTCCAGCAAATTTTACGAGTAACAGGTTTAGTAGACGAGGAAGACAACATCGTACAGTATGATTTTGTCACAGCATTCAAGAACCAGGCTATACTCAAAATCGTCTATGAGTATCCTGTTGATGACATGTGGATAAATGCAGTCGGCAAATATCTGCATGAAGTTGACGATGAAGGAACTCGCCAACAAGTCTACATGAAGTTACAGACTTTGGCAGACGAAATCTGGAATAAGTCATGCCCACCTATGAATGCTGCTGACCTCAATTGAGTCTACTTTAAACCCCTGGATGAAACTCGCCCCATGTCTTACTGCAACTTCCTTGCACCAGAATGGGATGATTGCACACCGTGGAGCATCTGTAAAATGGTCATTCCTTCTGAAATAGAATCAGACACGTATGACAACTTACGACCAGAAAATGGTTGTCTCCAAAAGTATGATCATAAAAAACAACAGATGTACCACTGCTGCGATCCAGTACTCACAGAAGAATGGCCTGAATTTACCAACACAAAGCATAATATTTACCTGCACTGCAACCAGCAATTTTCAAGTATTGACTTGAATATTGTTTCCACCAATCTCCTCACCATGCTCTACACTCATCATACATACGGTTATTGCGAGGACATCCATTGTAACAGATTACATGATCTGAAGGCCTGCCAAATCTTTTCTCATCTTGTCGAAGTAAATTACCCCATGGATGCAATCCCATTTGGCTGGACTCATTGGTACTACATCATCATCAATGAAGATGAAGTAGCACAACACTCAGACACACTAATGGTCCAATATAAATGATGGCACCTTCCCAATCACTGTTGACAACATGTCTTTTGCCTTTCGCTTCCAAGAACCATACCCCTTCTCCTATGTTCAGTCAGAAAGTTCACCAACAGAAACAGAATCATCAGCATCGACACCCTCCTCCATGCCTGACCTTCTTGAGGATCCTTCTTGGATTCCTGCATCAGAAACAGGCCCATGGGGAGATGTCGAAGAAATCACCCTGCTTCCTATGGAACCTACAATTTGTCTTGTAACAACTGGTGAACCACAGGCTCAGTATCTCCAAGAGGTTACTGAATCACCAGTATTGGACGAGCCTTTACCGGTACCTGACAATGGTCCTCTTTTCATCCCTCCTATGCCTGAGCCACTCGACGAAGTCATCAACCTTGAAGACAAAGTTGTCTACAAAGTTCATGGAATGTTCAATGGGACATATCAACCAGTCTCGGTTGCATACTATTGTAGTATTGTCGACCCTGATTGGACTGATATCCCCGACTTGGTAGAAATACCATACAACATTCACCTAAACATAGTGGCCATAAGGCAATATCTGAAAAGACCGGAACCTTGCAACTGCCTACACATATCTGCCGACACAAGAACAATGGAACAACAGACCTTGGTGCCATTTGCAATGGTGCCAGGATTGCTTAAACGAAGGGACATATGGAAAGCAACCCTCTAGGGCATCATCTCTACATACCGATACCTTAGCCAGAAGAGCTTTGGATGGTAGTCGATGGGAAACTCGTGCAAGAAGAGAGAAACAGTGGTAGAAGGGCACCCTTGTCCTTTCTTACTCCTCCTTCTTCTTCTCAATCATTGCCTACAGCCACAGATTGGGACGAACAAATCTTAAGCTCACACTACTTTCCACCCCCACCTTATCTCGAAGCTCAAAGGATGGACAGTAACCTTGCTGACGAACCTCCCAATGATGACGACTACACTCTGGAATATGCAGAAGATGATGAACCCAATAATACCGTAGCGCCACTTTTAACAGTGCGCAACCAAATTGACACCGACACGGAGACTGACGATGATGATGATAGCGATAAGGAAAATCGCAACATGGACACCAACTGACCGACAATACATCTAGAGTAATTATTTATGATGATTGTACCCTGTATAATATATGTGATTTTGCTGCATATACAACAATGTGTGATTCTGAACCTTGTGAAAATGGAAAAGCCTATTGGATGAGAGATTCTGGTGCAACCGCACACTTCACTCCCTTTATCAAAGACTTCTATGAATATAGAGAGTTTCCAGTCCCTAAGACACTACACGTGCAGGACTGGAATGCTAAATCCACACTTAATGGTGTTGGGACAGTATTGTTAAACACATCTGTCCAGGATAAATCCGCAACAGTCAAGTTGCATCCAGTGTTTTATCATCCAGAAGGAGCACATAGACTACTATCCACTGGCCTATTAGCCAAGGATAATGATATCATTGTTATTGAGGACAATGATAGCGCCATTGTGCAGAATAAGATGACTCACGATGTTGGAGTAGGGTATCCCGGTATGGCTTAGTCAGCATTAGGTTAGATCCACGTGTACGCAGCAAGTCTTAGGTTTATCCATTGCATTTAGCCTGAGCATCACGATGTTCTCCATCTTGAGGACTGCTTGGCCCTCTCCATTCTGGTGACGAGAGTGTGATTCTCACCTACGCAATCTGCGAAAGCTTGTTTCCTCACCATGAGAATTTTCTTCAGTTTCCTTGGCATCCATTTTCACAAGATGAACCGAGTTTACCTGTTTACTGGCATTGAAGGTCGTGGCAGTGACGAGGCAGGCATTTGGCTAGCCTCCTTTGATCGAAACATTCCTAGAGGTACAGAGGACCACGACATAGTTTTGTTGTTTGAAGGAAAGTTGACAAGGAAAGCAAAGGAATGGTTTATGGGTTTGGATTCGTCTTTCAAGCTCAAGTGGTCTTCCACACAAGAACTATTCATTGCCTAGCTAGTGATGCTCAATTCCACGCAAAGGTTTCGGCACTCCAGCGAGCAAGCGCAGCTATTTTGGTGCTATCTGTACGTGTTGCCAGTGCAGAATCGACAATTCACCCCGTTTACAATGTCCTCACCACTGATAACGATGCCGAACATGCTTTTGAGATCGCTTTTTTGAAGCTGAATCTCAAGCATGACAAATGCAGCCTTTTTCACGGCATTTGGAATGCAGCTGTCGCTATTGGTTGAGGAGAAGGGAAGGACTCTAGTCTAGCATTGAACGCTGATGAGATCCAGGGGATTCGTGATGAGGCTTGGCAGGATGGTTATGAAGATGGTTTGAAAGCAGGAGAAAAGAAAGGTTTTGATAAAGGTATGACCGCAGGTCTTGCCAAAATGGAGGAGACATTTGTTGGCCATGTCAATGTCGGTGAGTGCTCCGCAGGACGTTACCCACATGTAGATGCAGCGGTGGGCACAGAATGAGCACTGCTCGTGTCTAATGTTGCCACTCAGACCCACCCTGCAGAGAACAACACTGACTCAGTAACAGACTACCAATCCATGGGTGATGCACCCCAAACTTTCGATTGGGCCAATGATGTGTCGTCACTCCCTATTCAGTCCACTCCCCCCCATACTTCTCGAAACATCAATGTGTTACGAACTGAAGGTATTTCAAAACCGTTTTTGAGCCTTCAATGACATGTTCATGCTCAACAGAAGCAACAAAGAGTGAATTCTACTATACCAGACAGAAGTCGACATACCCCTCCTCGACATACTACTCATAGGCACTATTCAAAGGCCAACACATCATCGGTACCGATTTTCACTGTGACATATTCGGTGCCACCGGGAACCGCAAAGCTCGATTGGGATCGCGATCCTCGTCTCATGCAGCTTTTGTTTGCTCTTCAGGCTCTTGGTTGGTCCCCTCCTAGGTGTTAGGTTGTTGGCATGACGAGGACGCCATGCATATTTTGGTGGGGGCACATGGAGTAGGGTATCCCGGCATGGCTTAGTCAGCATTAGGTTAGATCCACGTGTATGCAGCAAGTCTTAGGTTTATCCATTGCATTTAGCCTGAGCATTGCGACGTTCTCCATCTTGAGGACTGCTCGGCCCTCTCCAACGTAATCTTGGAATGCTTTCCCAGGCATCCAGGAGATAAGTTGAAATGGCTTGAATCAGAGGTATGGGACTCTAAATCAAGTCATTTTGCATCTTATACGGGAATTGATTATGACATCTGGCATCAGAGGTTCGCTCATGCTAACCCTCGTGTCATTCGTAATGCCATGGAAACAACGAAGGGTATGACCAAAGTCAACATCCCTTCTACCTCCAACAAAATGTGCAAAGGATGTGCCAAAGGAAAAGGCAAATCCAAATCCTATCCTGAATCCTCCAAACGTGCCTCTGAACTTCTTGAGTTGGTTCATGCAGACCTCAAAGAATTCCATACTATCCTATCACAAGTATAGATGGACACTTATTCTTATTGATGATTATAGTAGCTACATTTGGCACAAACACTTACGACACAAATCCGAGGCTTTCACTAGCTTTCGTGAATATAAAGCCAAGGTTGAGTTATCAACAGGCAAACACCTATGTAGCCTACGCAATGATCGAGGAGGAGAATTCATTGATGAGGAGTTCCAAGTGTTTCTACAAAAACATGGAATAGACATAACATCTGCACCACATATACATCAGCAAAATGGTAGAGCTGAAAGAGCTATTAGAACTACCACTGAAAATAGTGAATCCATGAGAAAGCACGCTTGTTTGCCCGATAGTTATTGGGAATTCTCCCACAACACAGCAACATTCATTTATAATTGCACCCCTTTACATCGTGCTTCATGGATCACACCTATTGAGCTGTTTACTGGAAAACGGCCTGATGTATCATACTTTTGAGTATTTGGATGTGCAGCATATGTCTTCATACCACCGGACAAGAGACAGAATAAACTCAGCAGTAGATGCGAGCTTATGACGTTCATTGGCTACGACAAAGGCAGCAAAGCTTGGTTGTTCATGCATGCCAATAACACAATTTTCTCTTCTCCAGACACACATTTTGATGAAAAATGGTTTCCTCGATGTCAAGGATCAAAACCATCTGCTCTCATAAAGCACAAATCTTCCGATCCTGTCTTATCTACACTTGATGATGCACCTGAAGAAGGAGAGTTCTTAGAACCTCCTTTAAATAATGATCTGGATGATGATAATGATAGCCATCATCAAAGTGAGGTTCATGATGTTGAAGAAGAACAGCACCCCGGAAACGTTGCCGGTGATCTTCCTTCACATGAACCATCTCCAGATCCTCCTCCTGCCATCCCAGAAGGATAACAATTGAGAAGCCAACAGGTTCCTCCTCATCCAGGCAGCAGCTATGGTGAACAAACCGGCCCTATGACTATTCTCACGAATCTACCATATTGCTGAGGGCCCAATATTTGTACTCACCGACGCCAGGAAATGCCTGATGTTGCGGGTGCCTTGCCTAATGTACAACCCCCACGTCCTGTATTAGTTGGACGGTGTGAACCGAATACAACTCCAGAAGACACTGAATTCAACATTCCCGAGCAGGCTCATTTTAGCCGTACTCAGGAAGGGGGAGTAAATTTCACCAATTTGTTTGCATTTGCTGTGGACCACGTTGATTCTCCCAAAGAGTGGAGTTTCTGTGATATCCAAAGGTGCACACAGGCTGAACAAGTCTTGTGGATGCAAGCATGTCAAGAAGAACTTGACGCATTAAAGCATAGAGGAGTTTATGAATTAGTATCACTACCACCAGGTCGCAAAGCTATCAAAAATCAATGGGTATTCAACGTCAAAACTGATGGTCGAAAAAGAGCTCAACTAGTCGCCAAAGGCTTCTCTGAAGTTGAAGGTGTAGATTATAACGAACTGTTCTCTCCTGTAGTCTGGTATGATACCGTTAGACTATTACTTGCTCTAGCAGCTCTAGAAGATTGGGAACTAGAGGCTCTAGACGTCAAAACCGCCTTTCTATATGGCGAGTTAGACCAGGAGATCTACATGGAACAACCTAAAGGATTCGTTAAAGACAGAAGCAAGGTTTGGAAGTTGCTCCGTGCACTATATGGCCTGAAACAAGCAAGTCTTGAATGGTGGAAACAATGCAAAGCTTCATTGGTTAAGCTTGGTTTCCAACCATGTCTTTCAGATGCCGGAGTATTCATCTTCAGAAACAACAAAGGCCAATATGTAATTGTCATCATCTATGTAGATGATATTCTATTTATGGGACCTCATCAATGGCTTGTATTACAAAAGAAAAAGGAATTCATGACACGCTGGGAATGTCGTGATTTGGGCGAGCAAAGGAATTTCTAGGCATGCAAATCTCAAGAGATCGTTCTAACCGAACCATCTATCTTGACCAAAAAGACTATCTTCTAAAAGTAGTCACTCGCTTTGGTCTACTTAATGGCAAAAGTGTTCGCACACCTTTACCTACTGGCTATAAACCACTGGAACATAAAGGAGCCCTAAATCCCATTATTCGCTCAAAATATCAATCAGTTATTGGATCACTCTTATACTTAACATTGGGCACTAGACCTGACATCACTTATGCGGTCATTAAAATGTCTCAATACTCTGCCAATCCTTCTCAAGATCATCTCAACAAAGCAATGTACATAGTTAAGTACTTGCTATCAATGAAGGATTATAGTCTAGTCTTTAATGGCAAGTCCAACATTGGACTCATTGCTTATGCAGACTCTGACTGGGCAACTGATGAAGACAAGAGGAAATCACAAACTGGTTACATTATTAAGTTTGCAGAAGGACCAGTACTCTGGTCATCTCACCTCCAGAAAACAGTAGCACTCTCTTCCACTGAAGCTGAATATATGGCCTTATCGGACACTAGTAGGCAGATAAAGTGGATTCAGTCGTTGTTTGGAGAACTTGGCTTCCACATAACCAACACACCTATCATAGGTGATAACCAAGGCTCCATCTTCCATGCACTCAATCCTGTTGGTGACAAGCGAACGAAACACATTGATATCCGATATCACTTCATCCATCAAATGGTAGAAGAGAAAGTGATTGAGGTGTTATTTTCACCCACGGATACTCAAATCGCTGATATTCTTACAAAGAATTTGGCATGGGTGAAGTTTGAGAAGTTTAGAAGCCAATTAGGCATCACTTTTCAGTAGCCCTTCTTCTTTCTGTATTTATGATCGAGGTCTGCTCTGGACAAGTGTTGAAGTTCACTGATCATGACACAATATCCTCTTTACTGGAATCATTAGGATTCAAGTAACTATCACTGTCCAAGATAGGCTTCACTAAGTCATATAGAAAAGCTTAGTGAGGGGGAGTGTTGAACATGTAAGATACAACCGTACATGTGATCGTGTTTGACACACGAGACACTTGCGTATTCTACATGACTCAGAGTTTTCCTTATCTACCAATAGGAAGAACTCTCAGCTAATTGGTCAGCAGTGACTAATACCTTATCACTAATAGCCAATAGCATTAATCCCTATCTCGGTTAGCAACCGATATGACTAGTAATGACTCACTATTCAAGTAATATAGATTACGTAGAATAGATAAGGGAATAGTATATAAAGATGTAGTTTATCCACTGTACTTTCCCTAAGTTCTGTAATATACAGTCTTACTGATCTACGCTCTACAAGCTTAGTCAAACCAAGGTACTCATCTGACCATTAAAGGTAAGGGTCATTCCTGTACTATCCGCCACTGTGCTGTGGTAGCGGCATGCTGCTTCAACATAGTCAGCATGAGATGCTGTAGCAATGTTACCACCAGGATCACTATCCCAGTATCTTCTATTAATAGCTTTGCCTTGCTGAACCCGTAGATTGAATATGGTGTTTTGTATCAGCTTATTACTGCCATTTGAAGCTACTGACCAGCATGACAATGAAGAAGACTTATAGTGTCAGTCTGTTAACAATAGCTGTGTTTATACTGACTCAATACTTAGTGTAACAATGTCTAGAGTGAAAATATTCCTTGAATTATTTTTTTTATATATTTAGGGATTTTACAATTCAGGGAATTTTCACTGATCTTCAAATTTTTGATGACATCATGACTCTGCCACGTGCTTTGCTATCAAGCCACAAATTTGCCTACAGAGGAACCCAAGAACATACCCTCTGCAGACCACACAATTAGCAGAACTTCTCTCTCTGCATAAACTTCCCTTCCCAGTACAACAACTTCCCCTCCAAAAAGAACTTCTCTCTGCATGAACTTCCCTTCCCACTACAACAACAACTTTCCCTTCAACGAAAACTTCTCCCTGCATGAACTTCCCTTCCCATTACAACAACTCCCCCTCCACAAGTCAACTTCCCCTCCACAACCACTTCCCCTCCACAAGTCAGAACTTCCCTTCCTGGTAAAACAACTTGTACTCTGAGACTTCAGAACTTCCCTTCCCTGCAAAAACAACTTCCCCTTTCAGTGAGTAGAACTTGTCCACCTGGAACAAACTTTGACTCATTTTTACAACTTTGACTCAATTTATTTTTTGCAGTCTATTACGTCCATACCATGAGCACCAAAAATCTGTAACTTTTGGGTGCAGTACTCCGAGTCGGCTCTGTGATGTAAATCCATGGTGTGAACATGCGGAACGCTTTGGGCGTTGTTGCCAGTGATGTAGAGGTATTAGTTTGCAACGGTCAATACAGTCCCTGTAGTGATCTTTAGTCCATTGGTAACTGATCTATATGGTTTCTGTAGCGGTCTGTTGTGGCAAGGGATTAGTCAATAGGTGTCAATAGTGAGTCGATAGTGGTTGGTAGTGATTGATAGCAAAATTGATGAAATACCCATGCCTGCTTTAACAGCAACAACTCAGACCCACCTACCTACTCATTTTTTTTGATCGCAATGTAGGAACAACTCGGTGAGCAACTTACAACAGGTATCGGGAATCAGGATACCATGGTGGGTAGCCACTCTTTCCCCACATCTAAACTTATTGTAGACGACAACAATCATGATCATCCAAGGAGGGAAGGATCGTGGCATTGCAGATGATCGATCAATGTGAGTCCATTGGTCTAGTGGCAATGAACAAATCAGATCAGATTTTCTGCTGTGATGCATCGTGTGTACTAGTCTCCCAACTCACCTATTTGGAGTTGACCTATATGCAGATAGTCATCTTGTACCATAACAACACATCATATACATATTGAACTTCAATTCCATCGACATTGAGGATGTCTCATATCTTGTATTGATTGCTACCATGACTCAGAACACCAAGTATACAGGCTTTACTCTTCAGCAACCGTCCTCTCTGACCTTGCTACTAGTGTTACTACCATTTTTTATATGGCAACAGTCATAGCAAATGGGTAAGTGTTATCAGCTTAGCCCGCTCTTTAAAAGGGATGGTACGTCTGTCTCCCATGCACCTTTCATGTCAGCTAAGCATTTCAAGAATTGTAAGAGTCGTCTCACACCGGTCTGAACGATCATATTGTATGTGGCCAAGTACTGATATAGGCAGATAACTGTGCCACTCCTAACATCGACAATCATATTGTATGTGGCCAAGTGCATGAATGGGTCTGAAATCATTGATATAGCATGTCATCAACTCCTACCATCCTAACAACCTTAATTCATACCATCTCAACCTCAATTCCTACCAACTCAACAACTTCCAAATCACATCTTCCCGTATCCATTGTCATCGGTCCCATATTAGGTTCTTTGATATCAGTGGTCCTACTAGTAGTTGGTTTTTTTGGTGTCGGAGACGTCGAAGGAACTGTGCAATACCGTGAGCACCTACTCCAACTCCATTCATTGCTTATCCACTTCAAGTTCCCAAACCAAACTACATCCATACATGCAAAGTAACTTCTGAATGGATGGAACGAGTAACCAGCACATTGTATTGACCCAAAAAAGAGAGATCCTCAAGAAGAGACCACTCAGCCCCAGTGAAAATTGCATCATGGTTTGCCGACCTTTGCCAATGCAAGTCGGCCAGTGTCCATTTTGCCAGCTTTTGCCAGCTTCAGCCAACATCGGTCAACTAGAACTGGTTGTCGAGCCAACTGACTGCCAAACTGCCCCAACACCAGCCAGCTAACCAGACTTCATGCAATTAAATCAAGCATCCTACCCTGTGCATCAAACTTGGGCAGAAATTTTTATTGTGCCGCCATGTGACTCACCTACATCTTGACCTTGTACCACCACCATCTCTGTCTGTTGCACCATCCATGCCATCAAATTACTCCTACCCATTGTTCAATCTGCTGGATACTAACTGAAGGTAAGCTAGTGACCTTATAAGGCTGTTTCTTTCGTTTTTGGTGCAGTTTTCAGTGATGGCATCAAGCTTACACTCGATAAGGGTATATCATCATAGTTAAGTGAACATCTTGTTTCTTTTGGTCAGTAGGGGTCAGGTGCTCTGGCTGTCAGGTTTTGGCAGTATGTTCCTCCTCTTCACGTCAATACCAACTAATCTTTCATTTAGGGTCGAACAGTTCATGTCGCTTTCCTTGGCAATCGAACCAAGGAATCTTCCACATCAGGAAAAACCCTTTTTGACCTGGCAAACCTGGCAAACTTGAGTAAACCTGAGTCAACCTAAGTCAACCTGAGCTGATCTGGGACTAACCTAGACATGACCTGGGCTGACCTGGGTTGACTTGGGCTAACCTAGACATGACTTAGGTTGACCTGGCTGACCTGAAAATTGAGACTTAAACCTGGGACTGACCAAGGTTGACATAGGTTGATCCAGGTCAACCTTGAGGCATCCAGGTTAAAAAGGGTTTTTCCTGATGCAGAATGGTCTCCTGTTCTTTGATTGTCAGGACATAGATGCCCCTGTACAGCACGCAGGAATTGGATATCGAAGGCATCACTGTCGTCATGACCACATAGCAATTGCGAGCGATCGATCAAACTCAAGGTTCATCAGGAAAAACCCTTTTTAACCTGGATGCCTCAAGGTTGACCTGGATCAACCTATGTCAACCTTGGTCAGTCCCAGGTTTAAGTCTCAATTTTCAGGTCAGCCAGGTCAACCTAAGTCATGTCTAGGTTAGCCCAAGTCAACCCAGGTCAGCCCAGGTCATGTCTAGGTTAGTCCCAGATCAGCTCAGGTTGACTTAGGTTGACTCAGGTTTACTCAAGTTTGCCAGGTTTGCCAGGTCAAAAAGGGTTTTTCCTGATGTGATCCCATTCGCGACACTAGGATCCATTAGCCATGGATTGTATTTCGCAGTTTTGTTACACCCTTGGTGCTTTTCGAGGTATGCTTTTTGTTACACTTTCGTTTTTGTTCTTTTCTCATGTGTTGGGTAGCTACAAGAAGTACCATCCTCATCTCTGCAATTCTCAGTGCGGAAAGTCAAATGCATCAGTGAGCTTGGCAGAATGTCCGATAATTAGTTGGAGATCTGGGAAGGAGTTGTTTAGAGAATGGGAGGGAAGGACAGCAATGCAACGGAATCATGTTCTAGTAGATGATAATGTAATGATTTGATAATGAAATTGCTGTCTACCCAAGGGACTGACTATACTTTACACAGGTTGACTAGAGCTGGCTGGTGTTGACTAGTGTCAGCAAAGAGTCCAAGTATCCATCTCCAGCTGACGCCTGCCAGCATATGCCAGCATACCCTTCATATGCTGGCTGATGTCAGCTGGAGATGGCAAACAATGATGCAATTCTCACTGGGACTCAGCCAGGGAGTGGAGGAAACTGAAAGACTCAGAACAGAAAACCAGCAGTTTAGAGATCAGTTGGGGAGAATTTTGGGAGAATTGGGTGAGGCCCCACCAGCATATGAACTTGAGCTTGTAAGTGGAGTTTGGTGCAGTCTGTCTTGAATAATAATGGAACAAACATTTTGTTACATCCCATAAGTGGGCTGCTGATTCCAACATTATACAGTCAACTTGCTCATAATGCATAATTCAGATAATACATAGATGTTTAAGGAGCCATTTCCAGCTCGATTGCATGCTCATAATGCCATACATAGTTTTGGTAGGTATGTATTATGAGCAAGTTGATCCATCCTCTGTATTCAATTTGTTGAGAAATTTGTTGAGAGAACCTCTCAAGTTTCAACATCAGAATTAATTAGTAGTTGAAACTCTCATATCTCAGGCTGCAAAGGCCAAAAGGGGTATGCAATGTTTCACTGAAATGACCATGCCATGTATACACTTCCTTCCTTCCTTTCCTGCAAATTTGGCAAAACTGATTCATCATGGGGAAAATCCAAAAAAATCATTTTTGGATGTATTTTGATGTCCTGGGTTTGAGTCTGAAGTCAGCTTGGCTTCAAAATTAGCCTTAAAAATTATTGACTTTGATTGTCCAGAGCTGTAAGTTAAATGGTTTTTCTTGTACTCTACATCTCTATCCAGTTAAGGCTCCAACCATACTCATATCTGTATACTAGTAGGACCTTTGGCCTAAAACTTGCTTTACAGTATATGGATGATATATAGGGTTACTTCATTTAATATGATTTCTCTGGTATTGAGAGTGAAAGTCTCCTGGATTGGCCAATTTTGGGTGATGTGGATAAGTACTAGTACAGTGGTTAACACAACATGAAAGCACATGGTGTCACTGACCCAGAACTTGATAGGTGCTGAGAAGAATACTTGCTATGTGAACAACAAGCATTATAAGTAGAGTGGATTGTGTCATTGTGATCAGAAAGCAACACCAGGATTTGAATGTCACTGTATTGGTCTGACCATATTCATCCTTTGGTCTTACCAAATGGTGGTCAGACCAAAGAGAAGGATTTCAGGAAACATGGTCAGACCAGGCCAGACCAATGACTTGCTCTATGACCATGGTACTTGGGCTTATTAGGCCTTTCATTATGTTAATTGCAGTTTGTTGTGAGCTGCTCCAACTCTGATTGATCTGATCATGCAACCTGCCTACAGTCATTGCCAGTGTCAGTAACAGCTTGAAGCAGCTATTGTCATGTATACAGGAGCTTCAATTGCACATTTTTGGCAAAGCCCAGCTTATTTGATGAGTGTTCATAATAGAAGACTTTCCATTTTACAGTATGTCAGTTGACAGGAACTGGCTCACAAACTTAAGGCACCACATGCAATCAATCAACGTGACTGAGGATTTCAAGTGGGGTTCAAAAGCGTCAACTCGCTTATGGTGCTTCTTTGATAATTATCTGATTAACTCAATGTCTGAAAGATCAAGTACATCAAAGGATGTCTTGAATACGCTGAAAGGATAAGGGTCTGTGCATCGCCGGCCGATTGCCGATTGATTGCCGGCGTGCCGAGCCTCTTGCCGCCACAAGATGTTTCCTGCCAATCTACCTCATTCTTCATGTCTATCAGGATCCAAAGAAGCATATTAGATGTATATACAACATTCAACAGCACTGAACTCGCTCTTTCCCTCCATTCCTTCGTCACCCAACTTCGTCTCGCTCATTTGCGAAGTCTCCATCTCCTTCCTTTAGCTCGCGGTCCTCGCTTGATCTGCTTGTCAGCCATTGGCACACGAGATTTCTTAGCCACCGTCCCCGATTCAGCCTTCTTGCCAGATTCTCCTACGATTCTCAAGACAATGGAGACCACGTTAATGCCTTTGTGAGCTGTAGTCTTGACCAATCGACATTAATACTCAGAATATGCTAAGCTTTAGCCCCTCTGTCGACAACAGTGGCATGATTCAGGATAGCCCCGACAGTATCACTCAGGTTCAGGACGATACTCCAACTGTAACACAAATTGGCTCCTCCATTGGCGGTGCTACTACTGCTACTGCTACTGCTACTGCTACTGCTACTACTGCTACCGCTAGCAGCAGGTCGTCAAATGTGGCAAACGGCAGCTCTAGTTCTCAGCTAAGCACTACTACGATAACGAACAGCACCAGCGTGGCAAAGTCGGATCTCAGGTACGTGAGTATGTCTATCCTTTTCGAGTTGCGTCAACGGTTCTTAGCAACACGACATCAGTATCACTAGCGCCGTGCGTGGCTAATATGTTTATAAATACCAACTGATTGATTGATACAGGCTAACAACCGATGCAATGTCAACGACTTCATACAGTGGAACACCGACAACCTCATCACTAACAGCATCGACCGTGTGGTACGTGTCTACATTCTCCGAGTTATTTTCAGGAGTACCAATCAAGCGCTGAATGATATAGGCAGACACTGACTGAAATGCCGATGACAACATCCGAGTCAACATTGGAGTCAACATTCACCATGTCGTATGTGTCTAAGTATACCGAGGATCATTTCAACTGATTGATATAGGGTGACTTCAGCTCCCACCGTCTCCGAGGTGACAGCTTCTGAAGTACATTCAAATCTTCCTGTCTCCATTATCGTCGGACCCATAATCGCTTTTTTGATATCATTGATACTGCTAGTTAGTCTCTTATACCTTTGGAGGAGGAGGCGCCGAGCCAAAGACTTGGAAACAGATGCGTGAGTGATTCTGGATCCTGTCAGTGATCTGATTATGGAAACAATGATACACAGAGAAGGGTCTACAAAGCCACAAAACGCCACTGCTCAGCTGGATGGAATAAGTTACCAGCCAATCAGCTTGCCACCTTCGACTTTCCCGGCCTCGTCGATTTCCCCCATCACAACACGTCCTCGGAAGTTGAGGAGTAAGTGGCAGGGAGCAGAAGAGACTCCTTTCCTGCATAACGAAACCTCCCCTGCCGCCGAATCTGCAATCATAGATGAGCTTGAAAGACTCAGAGAGGCATATCGGGATCAGCTAACGCAGCGTATTGGACTCGGGATGGATGGTGGGTATGAGGCTCCACCGGCGTATGAACCTAGAACTCTTTATCTCCAGGCTAATGGACTTTGATGGACTTTGAATCTTACGTTTATCTTTCATCAGTAAACGACATGGACATGGTGTGTATGGACTGAGTAGATTTTGTCAGCTATCAAAAGGACTTTGTCTTTTCTAGCCATAATATTCAAGTTTACCTTCGAGTTTCGTTATTGAACGTTCAACTCGGGAAGCATTATTTATGAAGCGACCTCTTTCAATAATAACACTCATTCGATCATTGCGGGCTCTTTAACGACAGGCCGAATGCTTCACCAACTGTGCATGTTCGCAGATATCCAGAAATCGCTCGAGGTACCACTCAGCCAGCCCTCCCAACAAGCAAACATCAACGACACACCTGTTCAATCCTTCAAATTATCTTCAAAGCTGAAATGCCCTTGCAAGCATCCACGCTATTGCAACCTGCGCCATGGAGATTTCCTTCTTCTGAGCGACTTCCTCAATGCTACACAACTTTATTATCAGTGTTGAAGTGACCACTCGGACTTCACGCACGGACTAACAATACATTTGATATACTATTCCAATCATTCCATCTGTCTGGGTCCGCTTTGTAATCGCTATAAGGAAATGGGTAAGAGGCCCGCTCGAGCTAAGGGAAGGAATAGATCCAACACTTGAATGACGCAGAGGAGGGAAGATTTATCGCTCCTCTCGGTACAGAAGAGGATTGAGATGAAGGGGGTTAGGTTGTGCGAGGCTGAGAAATGCAGTGTTGATAGGAAGGAGCACGTAGAGAGATGGAAACTGTCGCATTTCGAAGACTGAAAGTGTCATTTGTTAGGATGGCAGACTGGAGGATGGGAAAGAACATTGATATGCGTGACAAGACGATATTTCCGAATTCGGGTGTGCGTGACTGTGACCATCACCGCATGACAAACGATTACTTTGTCGCGCTGACACGTTGTCTTTGATATTGCGCTTGCTTGAAGAGCTCGATAGGCTCCACGAGCCTTTGGACGCAACTGATCACTAGTACCGCTACTAACGTACCCCTATTGAGAATTCTGACGCGTAATACTCCAGGTAATGATTCCCGCTGACTGACCAAGCCAAAGCTACGTGTGCACCTGCCGGGTCCGATAGGAGGCTGACGACTACTACGGCGGCTTGATTTTGGTCATTCTGGTGGTTATGCGGCAATGAGAGACGCAAGTTGCACAGCCTCCGAGCGCATCGTCCTTTGTATAAAAGGCACGCACGGATGAACTACTACCAGCACACATTCTTACTACCAACATGACTGAACTCGGAAAGATGCCCTATGGTAACTCTCCTTCTGTTTACGTGGACGAGAAACTTATCACCTTGTGTTCTTAGTCCGCCTGGGCGAATCAGGTCTCAAGGTTTCCAAGATTATTCTCGGATGCATGAGCTATGGTTCAGCCGAATGGCAAGGATGGGTTTTACCTGAGGAAGAGGGCATTAAGCAAATTAAATTCGCGTAAGCTTCTCCCTCTTGTGAGAAGATAATTCTCATTATTTGCAGATACGAGAATGGAATCAACGCTTTTGATACAGCCAATGTATGTTTGTTCGCGTAACATTGAGCTCACTTGGACAGACGATAGGTATACTCCAACGGCGAATCCGAAATTATCCTCGGAAAGGCAATTAAACAACTCAACATGAATCGTGATGAGATCGTTATTCTCACCAAGGTACATGCACCTTTGATTCGATGAATGAGCTAACGCCTACATACATTCAGGTCTGCGGAGCCGTAGGACGCAACAAAAGTGATGTGGTATGGGCTGGTGGAGAGGCAGCGGACTCGCAAGGATATGTTAACCAATACGGATTAAACCGCAAGGTACTTTACCGATCCGAGTCCCGTCTTGAAGCTAAACGAGCCGCTCTTAGCACATTTTTGATTCTGTAAAACATTCCTTGGAGCGTTTACAGTTGGATTATATCGATGTTTTGCAATGTCTGTGGTTTTGTTCCTTACACGCTCTTCGATTCTGACGTGAAGTAGGTCATCGCTTTGATTACAACACACCCATCGCTGAAACCGTACGTCCACTCTTGTTCTTCAATTATTAACTCAAATGTGACAGATGCAAGCGCTGCATGATGTCGTCAAGGCAGGCTACGTTCGATACATCGGAATGTCGTCTTGCCACGCATATCAATGTATGTTCCTTCCCATCCTCCAGTCTATTCTAACTAATGACACTTTCAGTCAACGAAATGCAAAGTACGTCAGGCTTTCGACTCTCTATTCCTTCCTATTAACATTACCTTCCTCAGCCTATGCGATCCAGCACAACCTAACCCCCTTCATCTCAATGCAAAACCACTAT
>QLOY01002713.1:0-37283 GCA_003313965.1 Megacollybia marginata
ATTAAAAGACAACTAGTGCGTGTTGTTTGTGGTGTGTTTTGTGGTTTAGAGGCTTTGTTCTGACACCTTAGATCGCAGTTCTCTCCCTAGACTACGCGTTGACAGTTCCGCTCGAGTGCACCGCCACCCTGAGCGTCCCTATCATCTGGCTGCCCCAGTGAGGCTCTTATAAAAAGAAAGTGTCGAAAACAGATTTCATGCGTTTGATATTGTGTTGAAAATTAGACTCGAAAGAGACTCGGGTTCGAAAAGAATAGTAAAACTTCATCATTGCTCCGAAGCCAAAAGCGTCAGAGAAACTAAAAAGTACAACTCGTACTACAAGAAGCACATCAGGAGGAGTAGCTCCTATCTTCCCGTTTGGAAACGAACCTTCGAAAAAGAAAGACAACTCTAGCACCGATCCTCTTCATCCGAAACAGCGAAAAGAGCAAAGAGTAGCTGCGTCGAAGAAGAAATCAGCTCAGAGAAATCTAGAAGACTCGTTAGACCGCGAACAGGCAGTAGGAACATCAAATTTGAATCGTGCGCAGGAGGAAACCGTACCTCCACCACCACCATCACCTACATCATCGTCGAGAGACGAAAATCCTAGTGAACCTAACTCTAGAGGGTCATCACCTTCTGTTTTCGAACCACCTCTGTTACCGTACGAATTTTGTTTCGGAGAAGAGCTTCCAGAGGAACTTAGACAAAAGTTACTCAAGGGACAACGCATATTAGGTTCGAACTCGCGACGTCCGAGAAGGCATTCAGAATCGCACTCAGCAAAACAAAAACAAGTCGATTTACAATCACTTTTGAATTTTTATTCGTCACAAAAAGCAAAAATGTCTACAAAGCAGATGCCGTTGCCTGATTCCAAGGATGCTCCAAAGGCGTTCGATGGGAGAAGTCCGGATTTGCTTCCGAGATTTATTGATGCAGTTGAACAACTGTTCAAAACTCATTCTATCACAGACAAGAAACAGCAAAAGGAATATCTAGTTAGATATGTGACGCCTACCGTTGAAGACGAATGGCAAGGACTAGAGACATTTGCTGATGAGTTCTCTTTCGAGGACTTCAAGGACGAGATTTTGGATAGTTATCTGGAGACTAGAGATCGTAGTATGGGAGCTTTTCAGAAGCTACAAGGGTTGTGTTCGAGATATAGAGGAATTGGAGTCAGTGAAGGTGCGAGAGTTATGGATTTTATTAGGCTGCTGGGATGCAGTTGTGAAAAGAAAACAAGATGACAAGTCGAGAGCTTGTTCAAGAGTTCCTTTCAGCTCTAGAAGCGAGTTATCGAGAAGCAATTATGGTTAGATTGGGTAGTACGAAGCAGATCAAAGATGCACTTGATGCTCAGAAGTTGCATCTAGATCAGTTGGAGAGCAGAGCTCAGAACGCTCCAAATAATGCACAGACTCCTCAATCGAAGACTGCTAGATATAAAAGACAAATGATCGAGTACGGGATCAAAGATGTATTAGACGAAGCAAAGGCTATTGCGACGGAAGTGCAGAATAATGGAGGGACTTATAGTTCTAAAGCTCATTTGGCACAAACTCGCAATAGACCTGTGAAGCAGGAAACAGATAACGAAGCTGTAGAAGAGATGTTAGCTGCGTTGAAAGATCAGATGGTGTTAGCAGAAAAGAGAGAGACTGCTAGAAAAGATGAAATGAAGACTTGGGCTTTGCAAATGCTTAAAGCAAATCAAGACATGATGTCTAGACTTACGGGAAGTTTAGAACAAAGTAGGATTCAGCTGTTAAAACGAGACGAGCAGCCTTATGTGCCAAAACCGGCCCCTGCTCAACCTTTGTTCAACGGGATGATTCCAAAAGGAAATTGCTTCTATTGTGGAGAAGTTGGACACATGCAGGACGACTGCGAGCATAGGAAAAGACATATCCGACTAGGTTGGATTGTGATCGAAAATGGGAGGTTTCGACTTCCTGAAGGACACAAATTGCCGTACGTACCTGGCAATGGTCCTAGAATTCCAAAAATTAGGATCAAAGAGTATTGGGGTTCTCAAGATAAGCGACAAGCTGAGGCCAATGCACTCGAGATTTATGAGTTTATGCAAGACTCGGAACCGGAGCCTGCGGCGACTCAGTCATTCAATTTCGGAATTGCACCAGTAAAAGAAACTGCGCTGTCGAATCCAAAAGCTGATCTAGCGAGTCTGATTACTCAAACTGGTATCACTTGGGAAGACTTGCAGAGTTTGGTGCAAACTAGGAGGAATAATTATGGACAAGAAAATTCCTCCGGTGACAACCAAAATTTCTAGATAACCCGAGGAAGGGTCGCTCTGATTTATCTAAGTCCAGGGAGAATCAGGTACCAAAGGGCCCGGAGAGTGAAACTAGAACTGGTGGATCGCAATCAAATAAACAAGGAAACACAGATAGGAATGTCAGGAGTCAAAGAAATTCAGAAAATACTAGAACTAGATTTGAAGAGGTACCAGACGAACAAGTTCCAGAATGGAGACGAAACGCGTTGCGAGCAAAGGCTCGGCAACTGCAAGAACAAAATGAGCAAGAGTTGCCATTTATGGACGTACCCGCGGTAACGGGAACTTCGGCTCAAGATGTACAACATGACTGAGAACGTCGCGTTCGTTTTCAAGAGCCCCAAGGGAAAGAAAATGAAACTAGAAGTGAACCGAACTTCAGAAGGCAAGCGCCAGTTGAAGGGAGGACCTCGGTAAATAAAGTAGCCGAGAATGTATTAAAGCAACCTGTGACAATTAGTCTAGATGAGTTGGCAGGGATTTCCCTGGCTCTCCGAGAGACTATTCGAAGTGATTTCGCTCGAAGAAGATTACCTCAAAAAGAGATATTCGATGTTAACCTGGCTCGAGAGTTAGGCAATGACATATATCTCTCGGATTCTGATAGTGAAGATCTCACTGTCAAGTCTAGTGAGATTCGCGAGTACCGAGAATTTCCAGCTCCAGTTGTGTCTGTAAATGTAGTGGCAGACAATGGTCTTCCGATTGGCGCTCTAGTCGTATCGGATCCAGTCACTCAATTACTAGAGGCATTGCCGCCGGAAGAACGAGGGAAAGTAATAGTATCAAAAGACTCTGAGGCTTTGCGAGCGTTATGGCCGATAATCAATGGACATTCGAAACGAGAATGTATAAACGATATGGGTTCGCAAATTGTTGCGATGGCGAAAGCCGTAGCTGTTCAACTAGGAGTAGCCTGGAACCCAGATTTTAGAATTAAGATGCAAAGTGCGAATGGACAAGTAGAACTTAGCGAAGGTCTCGCTAGAAATGTTTCTTTTCAACTAGGAGAAGTTACAGTGTACCTGCAGGTGCATGTGATTAACAATCCTGCATATGAAGTCCTTTTAGGATGGCCATTTGACGTTTTAACAAAAACGGTGTCAGAGACATTGCCTGATGGAGGCATGTTGATTACGATTACAGATCCGAATACAGGAAAGAGATCAACTATTCCTACATTTGAAAGAGGTAAAGGCCCGGATGTTAAGGCTCAAACCTCTGAGGGTTTTCGCTGATCGATGAGTTGGTAACAGACCAAGGAGAGTTAGCGTTAATCCTTGAGTCAGATAAGGATGGAAAACCAATAGTTGTGGGATTCAAGTCCCCAGAAGAAAATAAAAATAAATTTACAAGTGAAGAAGTTATCTCGACATATTTGTCAGCTGGTCTAGAAACAAAATCTTACACGGATCAAGAATTGCATACTCTAGAAGTGCATTTGAGTGAAGTAGTAGGAGTTTCGAAATCAGAGAAATTAGATGTTTTACATCTGGCAACGAAATCAATGCAAAATGAGGCTAAACAGAAGTCTTGAGAAGCAGAAAGGTGGAAAGACTCAACTAGTAATGAGATGCCTATTCCTAGAAAGGAAGACGTTTTGAGTTATCTAGTCGAGCAAAATAAGTTTGAAGATGGCAAAGTAGTTGGATCGGACATCTCTAGAGAGAGACAACTCGCAGATGTAGCCTGGAAAACCGAAGCCGTCTTTGCAGGAAAGAAGTATAAACCTGTAGATCAGAAAGTGAAGCCGATTCTAGGATCGACTCCAGAAAAAGTTCAGAATAGAGAGAAATATTACCGGAGATCCTTTAGAAGGAATGCCTCAGTTAAATCCTACTCCACCGGAGTTTCAACTGAAAGGAAGATATACTCTAGAAAGGAAAGAAAAGATGGACGAGTCGCATGATGGTGATTTCCTCTGGCCTGAAGAAAGAAAATTGCTACACAGTGTGATAGCAGACCAAAACGAAGTGTTTGCTTGGGATGACTCTGAGAAAGGAACTTTCAAGGAAAAGTACTTCCCACCTGTGGAAATGGCAGTCAAGGAACATACTCCTTGGGTATTGAAGAACATACCGATTCCACCTGGTATCTATGATGAGGTGTGCAAGATGATCAAAATTAAGATTGACGCTGGCACATATGAGCCTTCAAACTCGTCATATAGATCTAGATGGTTTTGCATAGTTAAGAAAGATGGAAAGAGTCTAAGGATTGTGCATAGCTTAGAACCTCTAAATGCGGTAACTATTGCCCATTCGGGATTACCCCCGGCAACAGAGGAACTTGCAGAACAATTCTCGGGATACTCTTGTGGAGGCATTTGTGATCTATACATAGGCTACGATGAACGGACATTGTCGCCTAGTTCTAGGGATTTGACAACCTTTCAAACTCCCTATGGTGCTTTGAGACTAGTAACGTTACCTATGGGTTGGACTAATTCTGTACCTATCTTTCACGATGATGTGACATACATCTTGCAAGATGAAGTGCCACATGTAACTAGACCTTACATTGATGATGTGCCGATTAAAGGGCCTAAGACTAGATATGAACTAGAAGGGGGTGGATATGAAACAATACCGGAGAATTCAGGAATTCGTTGTTTTGTGTGGGAACACATGCAAAATGTCAATCGAGTTCTGCAGCGAGTAAAATACGGTGGTGGGACATTCTCAGGAAAGAAGTCTATCCTCTGTGCAGCCGAGTTCGTAGTAGTTGGTCATCGATGCACTTATGAAGGACGAAAACCAGAAGTTAAACGCGCTAGAACTATTCTAGATTGGGGAGATTGCGTGGATGTTACTGGAGTTAAGGCTTTTCTTGGAACCTGTGGCTTGTGCCACGTTTTCATAAAAGACTTCTCTAGAATAGCGGAACCGTTGCATAGGCTCACTAGAAAAGGGATTAAGTTCGACTGGGGTGATGAACAGCGAGTTGCGATGCAAACGTTGAAAGATGCTCTAGTAGCATCGCCGGCCTTGCGCGCGATAGACTATGATTCTCCTGCACCTGTTGTTTTGGCTGTTGATACCTCTTGGAAAGCAATTGGGTTCTATATCTATCAAGAAGACCCAGAAGATAAGAAAAAGAAATACTTTGCGAGATTTGAATCGATCACTCTTAACGAGAGAGAAGCTAGATTCTCGCAACCAAAATGAGAGTTGTTTGGACTTATGAGAGCTCTCGAAGAAATGCGATATTGGTTAATTGGGTGTCGAAAACTCGTAGTTGAGACTGACGCTTCGTACATTTTTGGGATGTTAAAGAATCCTGATTATGCACCAAACGCAACCATTAATCGCTGGATCGAGAAAGTCTTAATGTTCCATTTCACTCTAAGACATAAAAAGGGAAAGACTTTTGGTCCTGATGGTTTATCTAGAAGAGATCCGTCTCCTAGAGACCCTCCGTTTGCAAATTCTGAAGAATTTGAAGATGAACCTGGTGGTCCACCTGATCTTGATCTAGAAGAAAATACAATGGAAGAGCCTTATGACATTAGGACTTTTGCCGATGTAATAGATAATAGAGGAGGATATATGCTTGGTATAGCCGACTCTCACCGGGATATTAGACTAGAATGTTCGCAAGTACAACTAGAGGATGATATGCTACTTCAGAAGGGTAGACAACAAGTCAAGGATGTCTATGTTATGAATGGCATGAAAGAAGATACAGCCTCTGTGTTTGTCGAGTTGCTTTTGCCCGATGTTCCTTATCTAGATAAAGATAAAATGGAAGATAAAGAGGTCTATCCATTGAATCAGAGAACTAGAGCTGGAATCAGAGCAGACGAAAGACTTATCCGAGTTAAGGAGTGGTTAGCGAATCCACTAGAAAGACCGGAAGGTATGAACGATAAAGAATTTAAGCATTTTATTAGATATGCGAGACAATTCTTCTTGAAAGATGGAAGACTTTACAAAGTAAGTCAGCACTCGATGCATCGACTAGTAGTCGACCCGCAGCACAGAATGTATATTCTAGCGGCATCACACGATAGTCTAGGACATAGGGGGCTGTTTGCGACTAAAGCTTTGATAGAGCAAAGATTTTGGTGGCCTGAGTTTGAACGAGATGTGGATTGGTTTGTGAAAACTTGTCATATTTGTCAGAAAAGACAGAAGTTGATGATAAGAATTCCACCGACTTTAACCTACACCCCGTCAATATTCCAAGTCTGCCATATCGATACGATGCATATGACCCCTAAATCTAATGGTTGTGGGATGATCATGCATGCTAGATGTGCTCTTACTAATTGGCCTGAGGCTAGAGCTGTTCCATCGGACAACGCGAAAGCTGTTGCTCGTTGGATCTTCGAAGATATCCAGTGTAGATGGGGGACTGTTGAAGTATTTGTTACAGACAATGCTGGACAGTTTGCTGCAGCACTAGATTGGCTAGAAAAGAAATATGGTGTCAGAGGCATCAAGATTTCTGCGTATAACTCACAAGCGAATGAGAAAGTAGAAAAGTATCATTGGGATATTCGTCAGATGTTGCATAAGGCAACAGGAGGCGATTTGTCTAAGTGGTATTGGTTCTTATATCCCGTCGTTTGGGCAGATCGTATCACTATCAAGAAGAGTCGAGGCTGTTCACCTTATTTTATGGTAACAGGCGCTCATCCTTTGATACCATTGGATCTAGTGGAAGCAACATGGCTCACGGACCCGCCTGACGGACCTTTGACTACAGCAGAACTTCTAGGACTGCGTGCGAAGGCGCTTGTGAAACATCAGCAGCATGTAGCAGAAATGCGATCGAGAATAACGATGGAAAAGCGTTCTAGACTTTTGAAATATATGGAAAAATATAGAAGGACTATTCGAGACTACATTTTCAAGCGAGGAGACTTAGTTTTGATTCGTAATTCAGCAATTAAAGATCATTTGGATCAAAAGATGTACGAAAGGTACTTGGGACCGCTCATAGTTATCTCAAGATCTACTGGAGGATCATATATCTTAGCAGAGTTAGATGGGACGATCATGGATCGCAAAGTTGCACAGTTCCGTGTCATTCCTTACTTCCCTAGAAAGAAAATTAAGTTACCAGATAATATTCATGATTTTGTGGATGTGTCTGAGAAAACTCTAGAAAGATTGTTGGACTCAAGAGAACCACCAGATGAGGATCAACACGATTATGCATTCGAAGGTGTAAGACTAAAGTTAAATACCGACAAACAAGGTGCTACCTCTGAGGCAGAGAACGGTGACGATGAGAACAACGAGATTAACAAAAGTATTGAAGATGAAGATCTTGATGAACAACAGGATCGACCGAGAACAATGCGTCTGCAGTCTAGAGAAGTTAAACGAGACTAGGAAGGTAAAAGTGGAGTTTAGACGGAAAGACTTTCCGAAGTTTGGGAAGACTCGGCTTCTTGCACCGGATTAGGCAACTTGACAGTAGGAACATTGCCAGGCGCCAGTTTGGTACAAGCCTTTCGAAAGTCTTGGAGGATATTGGTATGAAGATTCTTGAGAGCTGAAAAGTGATCAAGGAGATAGCCAAGACAAGTTGCCGTTGTTGCGAGAGTAGACCGGGATTCTTGAATGCGAGTCTGATAACCAGTCTCGTCGAGAACACTATAGTCTTTGACTACATCCTCAGCCCGCTGAAGATGTTTGACAAAGACCTCATTAGTGAGTTCTGCTTGCGACGCTAGAAAAGAGAAGTAGGATCAGAGATGATTCTAGAAAAGGAAAGAAGGTGACATACCTTCGATCGCGGCCGCACTTGAGGAAAAGGCGTGGGTGAACATTCTCTTCGGCGGATTTGCAGAATCAGTGTTTGCCTTGTCGATGGTTGAGAGAGCCTGCAAGTATTGGCGAGAGCTAATTAGCATGCCAGGCACGTCTCGATAATGCATGTACAGTACCTGGCCTCGTTGACCGGATTCCTATCACAGCAGTGGTAACTATGGTTGAGCCGACCACAGAAGATACATACTTTTTGGGTCAATGAGTTGTTCTTATCCTTATGAAAGCGCAAACCTGCGTGGGCACGAGGCTCGGTGGGAACTGCCTGATCCAAGGAGACAAGACTCGGAACCAAACTTTCGGAACTCCTAGTTCTTGTGGCGTCGACGGCGTTGTCATCATCGCATTATTGGGAGGATTGGCCTGGAGTTAATAGGTCAGCAATTAGGCTAGAATAAGGTTTTCTAGGAAAGACTTACAACTATTTCAACTTCGTCTTCTTCATCATCCTCGATAGTAGCCCTAGAGATCTAAATAAGGGTATGATGAGTAAGCGATTTCGACTAAAAAAGTGTTAAGACTTACGGGAACACGTTCTCGATAAGGCTTGAGGAACTGAAAGTAGAAAGCACGGTATTGCTTAGGAAAAGCGATTCCAGCAGCCGTGGAGTAGGTCTCGATGACCCCATTCACTTTCATAATGACCTCGATGATTGGATCGGAGATGCGAACTTTCATCGAAGCCTGTTTGGCGGTATCCTAGAGTAAGATTTGAGTTATGAAGTCGACTCTAGAAAAGTTGAAAACGTACCAAGAAAGGATTAACCACCTTTTCAAAGGTAGACCACTCTTCAGTAGGAAGAGGTCCACCTGCTGCGTTCTTCTCCAAGCCTTGTTTCAAGAGATACATAGGCAGTTGGATCGCAGTCATGTACGACGCGACTTCAGGAGGAATGTTGACTTTGTTGGGTGCGGCAGGTGCCATATTTTTGATTCGAGGGGTGATTTCGAAGTACGAGGGTAATACTAGAGTGTTTTGGTGATTGGAGATGGGGTTTACTGGCCCTCTCCTGCAGCATTTATACTCGAAAAGCACATGATCTGCTTAGAAGCTTCTTCTTGGCAATACTACCAACCGGGGACGGTTGTGATTAGTTAGTTTGGGGGAGAGGCTGAGCACGCGATAAGCAGACAATCAAACATGAAAAATTTCGTGTTTCAAGTGTTTTTTATGCATTAGAAAGCTCAGGGGAGTGTTCTAGAGTTGACAACTCTACACGGATCACCCTCGGATGTCTAGATGATGGATAAGATCGATCGATGTGCTGTGAAAAATCGCATGCGGTGCACAAGAATTAAGCGAGGACCCACAAGGTACTTACTTAAACCTCGTGATCGCGTTCGGAGATCGCGCGCATGACCTTAAGGAGAAATAGAGAAAATTAGTAGGGCGACCGAAAGGTCTCTTGAAAATGTCTCTAGTATAAGAAAATACTCCTCTAGTAAAGAGATGTGTTGGGAAATAATAACTCGAGATAGTCTAGTTAGATTGCTCTGAGTAATGGCATGCCATCTCTACTTTTTGAAGAGATAAGAGGTTCGATCCTTCGGCAAACCAAATAGGAAAGACCTTTTTAGCTTAACCGAGAATACTCGAAAGGAAAACGATAAAGTCTAGAGTTGAGTACCGATAATACCGACAGGTATATTGGCAGGCTCTTCCCTATAGTTGCCAACAAATAGAACTATTTGTGACAATGTTTTAAGCTGGGTCGTGGCTTAGTAGTAGCCCACTTGATCGCATAAACGTGACACAAAGAGTATTTTTTATATCAATTTAGTCATAAGTTTGACTCCGAGACTTGAATTTAATTTTAGTTTCGCAAGTTTCGAACTTGAAAGCAATCCTAGATAAAGGACAGATATTCGAGAGAAAATCAGAGTCGTAATAGACTAATGGTTAACTCGTTATAAAGCCCTAGTTGACTTTGAAACGACTGAACTGGAATGCGGTATGAAAACTTTTTGAAACCTAAGTTCGAAGAAAGTTTGGACAAGTCCTTTTTCATGCCAAGTTCCATAAGATCAAGAAAAGCCAGTTGTATTCTACAATACTGACTATGGATACACGATGATTTCAAACTAGTTCTACTCTAGAAGCTAGTTTGAAGGATACAAGAGATAAGGCAGTTTACTAGTCCATGCCTAGGACTCGACGATAATTCAATACAAATAAAAATTGAAATATAAAATTGGGGAAGTTAAACTTCCCCGCTGTGTTGACAAGACCCCACCCCAAGTCACTTCCGACCTCCCTTCGACTTGCGACCCTTTGACTTCAAATGAGCTGGAGCCTGCGCAGGTTTGATGATAACCTCAGGGACTGTCGAGGGACCAGCGATGGGTTGCAGAGAGGGAGAACATTCGAGAGGAAGCTCCAGTGAGGAGGGAGCGGGCGGATTTAAAGGGAATGGTTTTGGGAAGAGGTCCTTCATTGAGGTGTTGAATGCCTCGAAAAGTTCAACGAATTCGGAGTTATTGCCAAAATGAAATTGAAGCCCTTGGCTTCCGGCGACTTGGTACAACTTCGTCATTTTGCTGAAAAGTCGACTCCCGGTGAACTCGAGGAATTCGAGGGAACAATTCGAGATTTCAATGAGGGATTGGGTTTTTGAGAGCTGGTGGTGGAAAGCGATAACGTCCTCGTGGATTTCTGCAACGAAAAGTTAATCTAGTATTACTAGGATAAAAAGAAATTACTTACCATGACAAGAAAGGCCCCCGGTAGCTTCAATCTGCTCGAGACTGTCGAGGAGGTGGCCGAAGTTCATACTCTTAGAACACGGTTTGTGGCCTGTTAGACAACCCTCGCAGAGCAACCTGAAGCCATTGTCATTACACACGTTGTGGCCCATTTGAGAGCAGCTGCCACAGAGGAACCCGACGAAGTTTTGAAGGCGGCAATGAGACTCGCGAATGAGTCTCGAGTTGACCTTGACGAGGGGACTATAATCGTCAAGCTGATGAAGATGGGAGTCAAAGTCGACTTCGCGTGTAAAGGGGAGCTCCCGTTTCATCATAAAGCGATCATTGACTCGGTTAATGAAACGTCCACCGTAAACTTGGGGTGGAAAGTCAGGGGTTTGGGAAGGGAAGTGTGCAGGCAGGATAGTCTCGGTTTCAGCAGAGCCGACGATGGATCCCTCCTCAGCAGGAGAGCCAGCCGCTTTCTCATCACTATCGCTCACCTCGCGAGAGGTTTCCATGCGAGACCTTTTCCGCTCGCGATCGTCTTCTTTGGGATCATACTCGGACCCACTTTCTTCAACTTGTTGCTTCTTGGAAGCCCTAGCACGAGCTTGACGTTGAGTGAAGTTTAAGGCGGCCATGGGTTGAGCGCGAGGGTATCGACGCTCTTCAGAGACAGCCCGAGGTTCAAATTGTGGACGACGGTCGCGTCGAACAGTAACGGAAACATTCGAAGTCCCCGCGCCTGAACTTTTTGAACCATAAGTTCGAAGAGGAGGAACGGAAGGCGGCGAAGATTTGGGTGTAGAGATTGTGTCGATGGGGGGAATTAGGAAGGCGGTTTTTGAAACCTTCGGCAGAGGATGTAATTCGGTGTCGACAGGAGGGTCAATCGGGGCGACCTGCTTGAAAAGGGGACGCACTGTGGAACGCTTAGTAGACGAAGACGAAGGAGGTGTCGTCTAGGAAAAGAAACACAAAAAGAATTAGTATGAAGTTATACTAAGAAAGATCATGAATAACTTACTGCGGAAATTAAAGAAGGAATTGGTGGCAATTCCACTGCAGTATTAGGTTCAAAATCGTCAAGGTTGACAATAGGTTTTTCAGAAACAGTGGGAACCTGAATAGGAAGACATAAGTGTTTGGGAAATACCTGAGCACTTGAACGAGATGAAACTTACCGAGACTTGCTCTGAACGTGGAGCAATGGGCCTCGAACTTTTGTACAAAGGGGAGGAAGGGGACATTGTAAAAATGGGACCTGCAAGGGTAGTTGGGATTTCAGCAGCGGGAATGGCAGGTACAACAGTCGGAGTAGCGACTGGAGTTGCAAGACGCGGAATCGATGCAATACGGACGGGAATTCGTGAAGAAACTGTTCGACCGTGAGAGAAGAATGAAGTGAGAGGGGAACTTTGGGGTTTTAAAGGGGATGCGATGGCCTCGTCATTGGTGGACATGGTAGAGGAGGAGAAAGAATGGGAATTGTCCCATTTCAACTTACCACCCAGATATTGGGGACGGTTTCAAAAATTGACGCCCAGGGGTTGCTTCTCGCGACTCATGTTTTAATTTAAGAAGCGGTGTCTAACAGCATTAAAGTCCCGATCAGGAGGACTTACTTAAAATAGACCTCGGCCATCGCCGAATGCGATCATTTTCAGTTAAACATGTCCGAAAGCAGAAATTTGAAAGGTTAGCGCCCGGACTTAGTGAGAAATGGTACCTAGAAGTCGAAAGACTTTGTGGGTTAAGTGTGTTGGCTGGACGGAAGTAAAATAAGCATTGATAATTGTGGATCTAAGTCTAGATCACAGCTCGAAACAGTGCTATACGACTAGAATGACTGAGGACAGTCAATGTTATTAGTTTGGGGGAGATGATACGCCGGTTTTGCGGCTAAGCTTATAAACTGGAAATGTTATCAACATAAGTTGGGCTATAAGGTTGAAATGTGTCTATTAACTCGTCTATAGTCTGGCGTTACTTCTAGACTTGGTGACTGAGTACGCATCTGGCTTTGAAACTCGTTTGCGGCTGTCTTTGCTCGAGACTAGGCTGTATACTGAGTTAGGTCTTTCTTAAACATGGCTAGTATAGTTAATTGGTGTCATTGATGATCCTAGACGAGTTGAACTCTCAGGAATTCATGTCTAGTGCTACGAACTGTACTACGGCTATGATTTGCAATGATCATGTGATCGAGTCTAGGGGAAGGAGGAAAGAAAGTCGAAAGGTGTTCTCTAGACTACCGGAAACACCTGATCCAGCATCGCATTCATCAGCGTTGGTGTACCGCATGGTCCACTGAGTCATCTAGAGTTGGGAGAATGCTTAGAAAACAGGTTTAGGAAAGTCATGGTATCGGATAGGCCGATCGCAGGGCACCTGATGCTTAGTAAAAGCGTTTCAAAGCAGTACCTGGAATGCAGATCCATGTGGACACATTGCTAGAACCGCTCTGCCCGGGTACAGCCATACATCAAAAATAGGGGTAGGTGGCGCAGCATATGGCAACCACCTTCGGAGATCCCTTTCTAGTTTTCATTTCTGATTCATCTATTATTTATCGGACCGTATACACGCATGGCCAGGTACATACAATCTCGATTCATCTATATTTATATCTCTAGAACTGTATATAAGGACGTCTAGGACTCGTAGTATCACTAGATAACCGCCCCTTGCCTACGATTTGTATTTGGCTTGGTGTTGAACAATTGGGTTTTGTTTGGTTCATCTCTAGTGTGAGATTGATGTGTTGCGATTTGAGTTTTGGGTTAACAAGTTTGTGATTTTGAGTTTGATTTTGAGTTTTTGAGTTAAAAAGTTGGTTTTGCACTCATTGGTGCATTGTTTTTGTGTCGGATATCATCATCCGCTGTTTCTAGAAGTTAGACAACTTCTCTAGAAGTCCAGAACTTATACTAGTCTGGAATAGACAAAGTTCCGAAGCATTACCTCTGCTTGAGACACTACTCTAGAATAACAAAGAGCTAAAACTCACACTCCCCAGGACATTAAAAGACAACTAGTGCATGTTGTTTGTGGTGTGTTTTGTGGTTTAGAGGCTTCGTTCCGACGCCTTTAGATCGCAGTTCTCTCCCTAGACTTCGCGTCGACAGTTCCGCTCGAGTGCACCGTCACCCCAAGCGTCCCTATCAGCGTTCAGCTCGGTGGGAAGGTGTTGTGGAATTGGGACTGGGCAGTCCACGGGAGCGAGTTTACAGAGCTCATCACAGTACTTGTTGAATTTGGATATAGCTCGGAGTAGAGCTGGTTTACGCTTCGCGATAGCCTTTCTGGTTACCTGGTGGAGCTTGGTGCCTGTTAAAATATTGAGATATTAAGCAAGAAATATAACAAGCAAAATGAGAACATACCGAGGGGGAGATGACGTCCTCCAACAGCTCGATCAAGACGTTCCCATTCAAAAAAGCTTCCCACTGCCTTCTTTCGAATGCTGATCTTCAGATCACGCGCAAGCAAGAGCTTGCGTAGGAAGGAGAGGCCGACCTTAGCGAGATCTGGGTGTTCGCTGACAATATCGAGGGATGCATATAACTCATTGACCTGAGATTTGAGGACTGCTTGGGTACTTCTCAGATTGGAGATGAGGGTTGTGGTGGCCTTCGTGTGTTGGTGAGAGACCTTCATTGCCGCCTTTGCTTTCTGGATGGACGTTTCAAAACTATCAACTTCTGCTTGGAGGTTTAGTATCTCCTCCAACTCGTTCTTAAGATGAGCAGGAGCATCTACATTAAGTTTAGCTTTTATAGGTATGATAAATGATGAACTAACGTGCACGAAGTGAGAGCTGCGCCTGCTTCTGCAGTTCCCATTGTTCTCACAATTCAACCTCAGGGATACCACATGCTGCAAGAGTAGACTTGGCTGCATCCAACTGACTGACTACACCTTTTGAGAGTTTTCGTTGAATCCAGTCCCCCAGGTCGTCACGATGTTCCTCGCTTGTGAAAGAGATGAGGCGGTCAAGAAGCCATACTCGACGATGACGCTAGACATAGTAAGTACTAAGATGTCATCAAAAGGGAGATAACTTACCCCAGAATGACGCTCTATTCCAATAAGGCCCCGAAGCCGAGACCATATACGTTCAACTCCTTCACCATCCGTAAGGCCAAGTCCTTTTTTGAGACGCGGATTGTAGACAAGTTGACATGACCACTGGTGACCGAATGCATGCATTGCTGTAGTTGCTAGCATTAGACGAGACACGATGGTGTCTGGGAAGATATCGTACTATATTTCAGTCAGAACCTGGAAATGTGCTGGTAGAGATGTACTTACCAGCTGTAGACTGCGGTCAACAACACATCCGATGTCATACAGAACAACTGTGGTAGCCTGGCTTGGTAGCATGGTTATAACATGCTCCACCAGGGCGATCATATACTTCTGTTGCTCTCCGGGAGTGTCGATGTTGGCAAAGAAGAGCAGAACATCATGGCGGCATACAATTGACATAACCCCGTAATCATCGAATTGATCTGAACCTTGCTGTTGTGCTCCCTTCGCTGCATGATGCGATTGCTCACAAGCATCAATGGCCTCGTCTGGAACCTTTGCCGTCCGAGTATTGGGGCTCTGCCTGCGAGCTGCCTCAATCCGTTCACCAACTTTATCAACAAACTCTTTCGTGACGAAGTGCTTCGGATTGTAAAATGCAGGACCGTCACCAGCACTTCGCAAATGTCGGTGATGGAAGTTGCCGTCTGTACTGAGGTGAATATTACCACCTCTGTAGAAACTTCAGTGTCTCATTTACTTCATAGGTACTGACTTACTCGTTGAATGACCGTCTGAAGTGTGTCCCACCAAAGCAGGCAGGGCAAAGGTCTTGAAGTATCCGATGGCATTGGCCTTCCGTCAGTTGACTTGATGCAGGTAGGTCTTTTTGTGGTGTCGGAACAGGTACATCTTTGTGGGGAGTCGGCGTGGGGGGAGTCGGCATGGGTATGTCTTTTGGTAGTAGCTTCGAACAATCCTCGAGTGCCGTATCAACTTCATTTTTGACTCTGAGCAGGAGGCAGTCATACCACTGAACTGCAGATGCCAGTCCTCGTCGAAATGGATCGCGCACGGGTTTTCCCTTTTCCAATGTCAGATTACTCGAACAAAGAATGTATTATACATACCTGTTGGTTCCACAGACGGTATCCCCTCCTCTCATAGAATGTGTGAAGGGCCACAGCGAACGCATTCACTGCATCGCAGGAGCATTCAAATAATGCTTGGTAGAAATCGAGCAACTGCGTTGATAACACCGCACGAGGAGAATGAGGTGCCATAGGGAAGAGACCGTGTCGAATGAGAACTACTGGCAGCGGGGTACATGAACAATAGCTAACATTCCGTTCTTCGCAGTCTTCATACAGTCAGAGGGGAACGAAGGTAAAGCATATACTGAAAAAGGCAGAGGACCTTCGTGATCTTTGGTATGCATTGCTGGGTGCATAAGGCTGATACGGCCAAAGTAGGATATGTATACACTGGACGACCAGTGGTTTTGGTGAGGAACTGCAGGTAGGGCTTCTCCAGTGATGGGAGTAAGCTTTCCCACCTCAAGTACATGATTCGGGCCTCATCGTTTGGATCGGTACGACGTAGACGCTTCGGTTGAATGCAAATATAGGTATTGTCCTCTTGTTGGGATACCCAGTTGTTGTCGCAATCTACGAACACCTCTTCTAAAGGAATTTTGAGATTAGTGGCCTAGAGGAGATGCCCGACACTTACTGGCATCCAGATCTGTCTGTTTGTCTTGTTCTTCATTGCATGCGACATCAGTGCTAACATTCGATTGACTTGGGGCGTTCGGAGCATTCAGAAGCTTCACCATTTGTTCTTCAAGCTGTTTCTGACACCGTTCAACGCGTTTGAGATGAACGACAGTTTTTGTCTTTTTGGCATCGCGTCATTTGATTGGGCTAGGAATGAATGGTTGCGACCTAGGCATAGTTAAATTTAGAATGCAGAAGCAGTTGATACCAAACATGTGATAGGCAAAATTATTTCTGCAAGTTAGAAGAGGCTGTTGACCATGACCTACCATGGCGTCCTCAGAAGGACGTGAAGGCCTGACGGACTGCAATCAGCATAGACCATGTGATGTCCGCCAAGGACTGGACCGTGTGAATCTGTTCTATTTATGTACAAGTCTGTGGCAGAGTATGCTAATAGCCTAGTTACGTCTCTACAAGAAACTAGGCTATTAGAGGGTGTTGGGTCCTGCCTAAGGTGTACCCATTCTGGCAGCTAACCGAGTTTCAACTCCATCCACCCATTCAGATTCCAAAACCGCATAACTAATCATATCACTCCATCCATCAGATATCCTTGGATCTCTCCAAGCTTCCTTCATAACACCTTCCGTCTGAATCCCAGCCACGTTCTCAATCCACCCCCTCATTATGAGTTCTATTTATAGACTCATTCTATGAGCGAGCCTCAAACACGGAATGATACTCCAAGGTTTTACCGACCTTGAATATCTCTCCCTGTTTTTGGTGATCATTGTTTTCTGAGTTCATTTTTTGCTAACCTGTATTGTCTCACTTTTCTTTACCATTCTCTCTGTTATTGTAGTGTTAGACTTACAGGATACAACATGGTGTTCAAAATTGTGTTGGATTGCAGTGTTTACGTACAGTGCTGGAATACATATATGGAAATTCTATTTTTGTATTTCACCTGCGCTGGTTTAGTTCATAAGTGGTGGTCGTGAAAACAGACTTACCATTACTGTTGCTATGCTGCTATTGCAACTAGCACCTGCAGTCGCAAAGACCAACCCTGTTGCTGCATGACTGCATTATATATATTGGGGTTGTGGTACTGG
Source organism: Megacollybia marginata (assembly GCA_003313965.1). NCBI lineage: Eukaryota > Fungi > Basidiomycota > Agaricomycetes > Agaricales > Porotheleaceae > Megacollybia > Megacollybia marginata. Next base: position 17,624 of record QLOY01002713.1, read on the forward strand.
TCTTCATGGGTGGGTGGGTGCTTGTATTCCATCTAGTTATATAGTTCAAGATATGCATAATGGAGCAGACGTGGTGCTGTATAGGAACAGCACCTAGAAGTATGATTTATATGATGGCACTGTTATACAGCTAAGGTTTGATTTCAGGAAATGATGTACAGTTGGTATTGATAGTGCGCACCACAGCAAACGTCACCACGGTGAATCATTGCATAGGGATATAATGGTAGAAGTTGGTTCAATGACATAGGTAAGATTCCAGCTGGGATAGGCGGCACTCAAAAAGGAGCACTGCAGCAACTGTCACCACAGTGAACCATTGCAAAAGAGACCTACAATCATATAAATATTGATATTAGTATTGATTTATGTGGTGGAAGTACTTACAAAGGGTCAAATGGTTGGTTGATGAATGAGCAAAGACATGACATAAGTCACATGTACTTGGATTAGTCATCTCCTGACCTGCATCTTGAAACAAATATGACGTATCATTTTTTGATTCTGATCATGACAATGTTTTATGGTATGTCATTGCTTAGATCAGCAGTTTGACATATCACATTTTTTGCCAAGACCAATATGTCCATTGCTATTCAAAATATGGTGTTCAACTGTGCTTAGTACCATGCCTTCATGTTTGCAAGTAGCCATGATGTAGACGATTCAGAATATGTAATTTGTTTGCTGAGATAAGCTGAAATGGGCTGGGAAATGAGCAAATAAACATGCCCATATCCAGAAGGTCAGTTGTACAAGAAAGTGAAAATTTATGGACCTAGGTTTGTTGAGGCTGTGATTTCAACTGTACAGTTGGTGGGAGATGGAAATGCCTTTTTTGGCAAGATAGACAGGTGACTCTGCCTTATTGCAGTGACTGCCAAAAATAATGCACCAGACAATTTAGAGGGATCCAGGAATCCAAACAACTTGGAGTAAGTTGTAGACCTAAAATATAGACAGAGGTGAGGGTTTTAGTGAGCTCAGATCATTTCTATTTATGGTAGTTCTGTCCATATCTGTCATTTTTTATTTGAGCCAAATGACCATTTTGTGAGGCTCAAATCACAATCAAATTGGATGATTCAAAATGTTATTTGGGCCTATTTTTTAAGTCCTTTCATGTGGTGATGACCATTTCTCTGTAGTGTGATTTCCCATAGAGGTACATTTTGGCTCAAATAAAAAATGACAGATATGGACAACTATCATAAATGGAAACAGTCTGAGCTCACTAAAACCCTCACCTCTGAGGTCTACAACTCACTCCAAGTTGTTTGGATGCCTGGATCCCCCTAAATTGTCAAAAAATATGTTATTTTTGGTTGTTACCAAACAAATTACATATTCTGAATCATCTACATCATGGCTACTTGTATGTCAGGTACTCCGACAACACAGTAGTGAGTGTGTTGGGCCAATGTGTATGTAATGTTGAACCAGTGTGACTGTGTCTTTTGTGTCCTGACTATATAAGGTGTTACATCTCATATACATTCCATATTGGATGGTATGAGGTGGTATATTAGAAGCAGGGTGGGTTGGGTATTGATAGAAACAGCTGAAAAGAACTGTAGAAAAAAAATAAAATGAGGGACATACCAGATTGCTTACCACAGCCACCTATTTCACTTTCTACATCCTGATTCCTCACTAAAATGAAATGCTACCAAGCTGCTGTGAAAATGCTTGATAGAAAGTTGAGACAGTGGTAGAGGAGGGAAAGGATGGGTGTGAGAAAATAAGCAAGCAAACATTAATTTGGTTAGCTGAGGTTTAGCTGAGGTTAGCTGAGTGTGTAAAACACATCACAATGTTGATTGGACTCAAGGAGGGTGCAGCATTGTGGCATGTGACACAGGGTCTAGGGAGGGAGGGGTCCTGATTGATTGGACTGTGATGGCAGATTAGCCAAGTGTGTAAGGTGGTTACAACTTGTATATACCCCCAGTATGTTCAGTTATTGAAACAGTCTGGGCTCACTTGCAGTTATGATGATATGGAACTCGTACTTGCCACCTTTAGATGGCTTACCCACTGGTCCCGAGATTATCCTCCCGTCTCAAGCACAACTCTATGAAACCCAAGTTCCTCAAAAGCAAATCTGAATAACAGCCTCAATGGATGGCACCATAGAGAAATCGTCCCAGAATCAAGACCATCAGCGTCAAGCGCTGTACATAGGGTCAACCTCAAGCAGAACAACCTCACTGTAAGCCACACTGGCAAGGTGAGAGATCACTCTGGAGATATGGTAGGTGGGATCTGCAAGGTTAGTTTTCTGTGAACAACTAAGAACAACCTTAAATATAACCTGTTTGGAGCTCGTGCTGGGTACATTACTAAGCATTTGGTTGCTTCATTATCCTGTTGTTGTTGTTGTCATGACCGTCGTCGTTGTCAGGTAAGCCAGCTTTAGTGTCCTAGAGGCTGCAAGTCTGACTTTTTTTAGTGATTGGGTACAGCAAGCTAATTACATTGTTGTACTATCTCCATTTGTTTCTGTATTTCAGGAATCATTTTCACGGTATGTGAAAACCAAACCTGTCATAATTAGTCTAACATTTGTCACGGGGTGTAACAGCATGACCCCCACTTATATAATCTTGGGTGCCTGCCATTATACCCTTAGCTTGTGTCATCTCTAATACTATACCCTGCTAATTTATGGCATCCAAACCGCTCTGGCAGGGCCCAGAGGGGTTAGAAATCATTAAGACTGTCATTTTGAAAAGGATTCCACAGTGGAAAGAAGGTTTACGGCTGTCTCAGCTTGAACCCATCGCGCTTATTCTTGATGGAGAAGATCTTCTCTGTAGCATAGCAACAGGCTCTGGAAAAGGCACTCTCTTTCTTGTTCCCATACTGGTGCATCTGGAGCTTGCTAGCAACCCACAATTGTATCTGAATCACTCCAAAGCATCCCTTTGTCTACCCATGGGTATTGTCGTTACACCAACGAAAGGACTGTCTTGCAACCTTGTACGTCTATTCCAATGACATCTTTATACTAACTAGGCCTACAGGTCAAAGAGCTTGCATCATATAATATTCCCGCACTCTCATATTGTCACAAAACGCTTACCAATGCTCGAAATGCTGGGGAGGACCTTGTAAAGGAGATCATGAACTGTGAGAAGTACCGTGTTATATTTGCTGATCCAGAGCATCTTAAATCAAAGGCGTGGAGGCATATTGCAGGTGCAGAACTGTTTAGATCAAACCTTGTCTTCGCATGTGCTGAAGAAGCACATCTTATCGACCAATGGGGTTCTTCATTTCACAAAGATTTCAGTTTCATTGGCCAATACTTTTGCTCTCGATTTCCTGCCTCTATCTCTGTCTTTGCAATCACTGCTACACTTGGACCTGGCAAGCGCACTCTCTCTGTCTGTCAAAGCTTAGGATTCAGGGAAGGATCTTTCCATCTCATACAACACTCAAACAAACGCACTTCTCCATTGTTGTTTCCAAGTCTTCATCTTCAGGCTGGGAGTTTCCACATCTTATTCCTTTTGTTTCAAGTAGTCGCAAAGGAATCATCCATTGTGATACACTAGATCTGGTCTACAGAGTCCTCTCTTACCTGATATTGGTCCATCAAGGTGACACAAACCCTCTACAATGTTTTCGATCCCATTTTAGTATGTGCCCTGATGACTATAATGAATGTATGCTTTTCCTTCTCAACAATGATCCCTATTGCCAATGTGTTATTGCTACCATTGCATTTATGAATGGAATAAATTTGAGGCATCTGCTAGACAGTATCTCTCTAGCCCCTGCCAAGACAGTCAACCTCATAGTACAAGAAAAAGGATGGGGGGGAAGGAACAACAACAACATTCTGGTGAATACAGATAATACAACAACTGCTGCTTGTGGCATTATATTTGTCACTAGATGAGCTATTACTGCAGCATTGAAGTACTTGGCAGGTGTGTTTTGTGTGCTGGAAAGAACACTTATTAACACATTCTAGAACTCGAAGCAGGCAAGATTCCAACTTCGCTGATAGATCATACCCTTGCCCTTCTCCTTATCGAAGCCGTCTGCTATATAGCATTTCTGAACCACATTTACCAAAATCCCCCACTCGAAGAGACCACCAAGACATGCATTGATGCCAATTGTCCCCTCCCATGTTTCCTTTGTCTCAAGAAGCTCGGATGCAATCTTACATTTGCAGCACCACCTCTGCCTGCTGGCATAGTGCTGTTTCCCTCTCTTTGAGCTCTTCCTAAGCCTAAACAAATGAAAGCAAAGAAAATCAGTACTACGGAAGCAAAGAAGATATCAAAATTAGAGCAGGCACTCATTGACTTTGGAGACAAGATCTGGCAAGCTGAACACAACAAGAATCATAATCAGTTGCGCTATTCTTTCTTTCCCCGCCCACTCATTATCCAGATTATTAAATCATACAAGACCTTGAAAACAGTGGATGATCTCAGGCCAATACTACTTGCAGACAAATGGCCCTTTACAGAAACTTATTCTGCAGACCTTTTTCAGGTAGTAATACTTATCCGTGCTCCCCTACCTCAATGAACACGGGAGTTGCCTGTTCCTGTACTGGCTGCAGAAGAATCAAGCTTAAAGTCCAGTACGACTGAGTCTCGCAAACGGACACTTCAGGAGACAACAAACGAACCACCAGCAAAACCCAAAAAGACACATATACAACCATGATATGCTGAAACTATTGCAACTTATGGACCAGTCAGAACAACACGTCAGTGGTAATAAGGTAGGGGTCATCCACTGTTGATGCACATCACATGACTCAGTGTGACAAGTCTAAATTAGGGCAAATCCTATTGGAAAATCATAGGATATTCTATATCAATTGTAAAACATGTGTAATACAAATTTGGCTCCCATAGATTCATGCAGTTAGTTTGTCAGCATTTTTCTAAATACAGCAATTGACCCACAAAGTCTTATCCCAAGTCCTAATACAAAATTAAGCTCAATGTACCTGCAAATTTCCCTCAAGCCACACCACTCAGTACAATGGCTCTGAAAAAGAAGTCTACACTTGCTCGCCTTGCAAACTTCTCTAAGACAAAGATCAAGAGCATTGTGGAGTGGCTGTCTCCCAAAAAGAAGCAGCGTAAAATTGATGATGAGAATATACTGGTATGACATCAATGCTGGCTAAAAATTGTCTGCGCTCATTCAGAGGCCTTGAAATCAGTCCCACTTGAATCTATGCGCCGGTATGATCAAACTTTTGTGATTGCCACCCATATTGACCTAATTCTAGCTTTGCTAATTGTTCCCAACACTTCATGGATGCCTACATGTCTCAATGGACAGCAGGCTGCTTGGGCTGCTAGAAAGTACTCTGGGCATCGAGTTCTTCCTGAATGAATTATGAATGAGCTCGACACTGCTAATCTTACTTGAATCATATACTAATTGGTTATCAGCACTGTCAATTTTGATTCTAATGTAGTGATATTTTTTGTACATAATCTCTAGATGCATATATATACAAACTGTTGGGAACAAATCTCGACTGAGAGGCCTGTTGCAGTGAAATTTGAATTTTGAAGGAAAAATTTCCCCGTTTGGTTATGTGACTGTAACACCACATGACCTTGGCAGACAGTGGATGGCCCCTACCTTACTCAATTGTATGTGTGCTGATACATTAGTTGAAGTACTAATCACCATTGCTCCAGTTCCCTAATATGATTCCAATGCTTCTCCTTCATCGTCATCTTCATCTGGATCCTCAGGATCATTGTCAACCTCTTCTGGCTCAAACCAGTCTGCAAGCAACTGTCCCGATTCTTTGTCCACTACTGTGATCAAATCTGAACCACTTTTTGCTTTGATGTTACTGTAGTCCTCTGTCTCTTCATTTTGATCATCTGGTGAGGGTGCTCTGGAACTTGTGAAACTGTTAGATGAATTGGAGAGAGGGGGAGATGAAGTGCGAGCTGGAGATGGAGGTGAGGATGTAGTTGGTTGTGAATTGTTGTCAATAGCCATAAAAACATCTCTTTGTCAATATCTTTGTTGGTGAGTCTGTGTTTCAATTGTTATGCAACACCAAGGATAGAGGCACATCTGCTTGACTTGAGAAGAAAAGATGCAAGCTTGCTTTCATAAAGTGACTTGAAGCCAAGATCGAAGAGGTTTGCTGCCACATAACCCATGGATTGCTTTGAACGGAAGAGATGAAGCTCTTCTTCCTGGAAAAGAGTGAGCAGAGCTTTGTATTCATCTCAGAGGTGTGGTGAGATATGTGACTTGCTTCGTTGTCTGAGCTCGAAGGCTGACTCGAATTCCTCTTTAAGTCGAAGAAAAGCCTCCACATTAGGTGCAACAGTCTTTTGATAGAATTCATCAGAAAAACTGCCACTGCGGATTCCTACAAGATCTTCAGGCCACTTATTATAGTGCTCCTGAAGGAGATCGCGCTCTATCCAGTGCCTGGCTTCACCCTTGACATTTACCAACCAATTGTTGAAGATTGCATTCCACAAACTGGGTGATGCATCATACTGGAACAACACATACATTTTGAGTAGGTAGTTGACATAGTTCTTGTTGTTTGATCCTGCAAAGATGAATATCCATATCTAAGATATACCTGCATCAGACAGAAGAAATACCGAGGCCTGAGGAATAAGTAGCTAACCTTCATAAGCTCCCAAGCACAGCCAATGTCTCCCTCTGCAACAGCATAACTCATCTCAACCCACCAACCATATTCATGAATAAATAGAATCAATGATAAGACCGCTAGGCAGCTAAGGCTAAAAGTCTTTCGAAATACCACTTAAGGCGAGCTCCAGGCATCCCCTAAACAAGAGAAAGACTCTCTAAGGGATAAGCCTGTAGGTTAGAAGGTACCCCATGTCATAAGATGCATGTGGCGTCGAACAACGAGCATACTACTCGAACGGACGGTCAAACTAGAGTTAAGACGAGCTGGTTTGGGCTTAAAGCTCGGTCAGCTGTATCTAACTCACGTGCCGTTACCTTGACCGTTATCCACACTATAACGAAAGTCTTAAGGCCATAGTCAGCCAGTAAAGGTGTTAGGATATCTCTCTTAGAGCTAAATTGGGGACATCTTAGAGCGACCGGTATGACTTAAGAATGAGCCCGGACAGGGACCATGCTGGCAGCATAACGTTATTGTTACACGGGAACTGGAAAGAGATGAATCATTGAGGAAGTCAGCTGGGGCACTTCTCAGCGATAGAGAAACAAACTATTGAAGTGTTAAAGCCAGTGCAGAATCCACACAACAAGGCTGTCTACTAACTCTCTTGACTTAGGGACCCGAGTACGACATCGGCAACCTTCCTTCGTTGCTTAAGGAGGATCAATGTGTCATGCTGAGATGACAACACCAGATTGACACATATCTACGGCACGGCACCCCTACGGCAGTAAACAGATGAGGAATCAGGCTGGCACATACGCGTACAAGTCAGGTGTTTGGAAGGTTCTGGAAGGATTCAGGAAGTATAAAGCTGGGAGAAAATGGGAAGTAAAAGACAGAATACAGACGAAGACAGAACAGCGTGTATTTCGCAGGTATATACTACCTTGCATTTTGAACCTCAGATTACATAGCATCTAATTGCACGAGAAATTGCTGTGTTTAAGACTAACTAGTACGGCTTTAAGGGAACATTTGCATCGTAGAGTGTCTGGGCACTCCTGCTCCGACATCGTCAACTTGAAGTTAAGCAAGCTCAGTACTGCCTAAGGGCCAGAACAGTTCCTGTAGTCACCAAAGTAAACTTGCGTGCGAGTCACCGACTTAGTACCTCATCCTCTCTCGTGTCCTCAAGGCTGCACTCATTGCCGACTGTTACGCACCGTGCCAATACTCCGATTCCAAGTCACAGCCTTATGGCCTTGCGCAAGTCTCAAGGGGTTTTCCGCTATGAAGTCTTTTGAGTGTTTCCCCTTTACTCCGATCTACTCTGGTTCCGTTCCAGCTCTCTGGATCACGGCCCGGCGCTCCACCAAGCTCCAGACACCGAGGTCATCACCGAACTACTTTCTATACACATTTCTTGAACCTATGACCTTCTTGTATATATTCCATTAACTCCGATTATCTCCACTTGTAAATACTTTTGTTTCCACGCTTAGACTCATTACCCTGTGTACTCCTTACAACTCCGGTCCAGTAGTATTTAAGCTACAACTCAAATCTGCTGTACCTTAGACAGAAAATCTATCTATCTAAATCCTCTTCTTGAAAGCCTTGCTCCGCTCACCTTTCCCCCGTCCTCCGGACCCAAACCCTTCCCGGACTTAACTAGGTATTAGGCCGGACCTTTGTTGGTTTCTCTGGCAAGTTCCGGACCAAGCCCTAAAGTCAAACCAACAAGTCCGTGTCTGTACGAACTCCGGTTCTCAGAGTTCCTCGGACTTCAAATAAGGGCACATCAGACATAGAGGCGCGTTACCAATAGTCTCGCAGAAGTGCCCTCCAGTCTGCATGTTCCTGATAGTATTTTCTGTCTGCCCGATATCGCACTAATGTCTGTTACTCCAACATTAGAATCAGTTCCGGAAACAACCGTACAACCTCTTGCCCTTCCGGAACTCAGCAACCTTGGTCCGATTCAACCCCAGCATGAGTTTTCGTCCCTTTCCACGTATGACACCATAGACACCCAACTAACACCGCAAACTCCCCGTAGGGATCCTGAAGGATGGTGGTATGGACAACCTGGTGCTCCGACTCGTAATGTTATCTTTGCCCCTGCCCTGTCACAATACCGGGAATGACAACCCTCTGCTGAATCCGATTTCTACTCATCTCCGACCTGGCAAACTTCCGGACCTCTGAGAATTCCATCCGGTAGAGTCAATACTCGGCCTCATCCCAGCCAACCGCCTCATTTACTTAGTATAAGTGCCGGTAGAGCTGTTGGAGCCCAGTACAGGATCCCTCCGTTAGGAGGCCCTGAGGGGGTAGCCTTTGAGTCATTAGATCTGCCTGGACCATTCCCAAGTCTGGAATCGCAAATGGTAAGTTCTGGTGTTCAACCCAGTTTTTCTCAACAACCTCCGCCACACATGTCGTTAACTCCGACCATTCCCGTATCATCTTCTACGCCAGCACCACTTCCAGAACCATCCTCGGGTCCACCTCCGGGACCTCCTAGCAGTCCACCTCTGGGACCTCCTAGCAGTCCACCTCCGGGACCTCCTAGTGGACCTCTGGGACCTTCTGGTGGACCACCTCCAGGACCTCCTGCACAACCACTGGCAAACTACATTGAAAGACTTCTTGCCCAGAACCTAACCATGTTAACGGCCCTCATGCAAAGAAATCAGCAACCCCAACAACCAGCCTCAAACAAATCCCATCTCAAAGAACCCGCAGAGTTCTCCAGAACAGATCCAAACAAACTCTGGTCATGGTTGGTGGAAATTCATATGCATTTTGACAATCGCCCACAGGACTTTGCTACGGAAGAAAAGAAAGTCAATTTTGCTTTCTCCTACCTAACCGGAATAGCCAAGGACTCCTTTAGTCCCGATATCCTTGTTCAAATTCAAAATCCTAACGCTCTGGCCGTGGGATGGCGTTCCAATTTTCAAGCCTTCATCACGGCTTTATCTCTGAATTTTGGACCTTTCAATCCCGCCGGAACAGCACAGGAAGAACTAGCAAGTTTGGAGATGGATTCCTCCAAACCCATATCCCATTATATTGGTGCGTTCAACGCTGCAGCAGTCCTAACTCCGTTCAACGATGCTGCACTTCATTTCTTCTTCTGGAAAGGTCTCACTCCCCGAATCTGACAAAAACTCACGGAACGAGAAAGCAGACGACCTCAGAGTTTGGTGGAACTCAAATTTGCCACTCAAAACGTTGATGGTTGGTATTGGGTAAACAAACATGACCAAGAACACAGCAGGAAAACCTTGTCCACTAATTCTTCCACTCCGACCAAACCAAAAACCATGACCACGTCAACCTCGAATACCACAACTATGACCCAGTCCAACACAGTAAATCGCCAAACCCCGATCACTCCGCATCCTCCGCCACAAACTCCGAATCCACCTCCTACCTCCGCTTCCACTGCACCACTGTAAGGCGATGAGCAAAATGAGAGCTTATCAGGCTACTCAAAGACTCGGTGAAACTTATAATACCAAAACTAAAGAGATACAACGAATAGTTAAGGGTTTAAATACTGAATGACTACCTAGTTGACGAATGGATAAAGGTACGGCTATGAGATAGGAAGGGAAAGAGATAAGCTATCTGAACTGCATGTTCAAGATAAGCTATCAGAAGTTTAATTTAAGGGATAGTGGATAAGGGAAATGAAAGATAGGGTGACAATGGAGAAGAGATAGGGTGATATGTCTGTAAAATGAAATAGGGTTCTGATAAGCCACATGGTTGGGCGCTAAAAGTGAGGAAATTGTAACATTACCCCCTCTTTAAGATCATGGTCCCCATGATGGTGAAGTAAACTGAAAAATTGGTTTGAAAGAGTTCATAATCGTTCAGTTAGATGAGATGATAATTCCTCTATTAAAAGAGGTGGGTTTCAGTTTGTCTGGGTATTTTTTGTGGAAAATATCCACTTCTTCTTCGGTGTGTCGTACATTTCCACGAGGTTCCCAAGAATTTTCTGCATCAGAGAATCCTTTCTATTTCACCAAGTATTCGATATATCGTCCTTTCTTGCGACTGTCGAGGATAGATTCAACTTTGAATTCTTCCTCTCCTTCGACTAGATCTGGTGGTGGTGGTGTATCTTTTGGTTGGATATCGAAGGAGGGTTCTGTGAACGGTTTGAGTAGCTTTTCATTGAACACATTGTGTTTTTGTCACCAAGTGGGGTTTTGCGGCAATTTGAGGCGATAAGCTGCTTGTCCCACTTTTTCTGTGATTACAAAAGGTCCATATCGTAAGTGATCTAATTTTTTGGCTGGCCGTTGTGTTTTGATATTTGTTCCCTCTAGCCATACTAGGTCTCTGGGTTTATACTCTCGAGATTCAGAGCGGTGTTTGTCGAATTGTTGTTTCATTGCAGCTTTTGCTAGGGCTAAGGCTGCTTCCGCTTCTTGTCTCGCGTTAGAGTGTCATTTTACCCATTCTGTTGCTGAAGGTACTTGATCTCTTTGTAGTTCCGTTCCGGTGTAAGGGTGATAACCGTGATCTGTGAAGAAGGGTGATTGTTTTGTCATGGAATGGACTCGATTGTTGTAGCTGAATTCCATGATAGCACACCATTCGCTCCAATTGTCTTGTAGGTAGTTGACAAATAGGCGGAGGTATGCTTCTACTTCTTGGTTTGCCCTTTCTGTTTGGCCATCTGTTTCTGGGTGATAACCTGTGGATAAATGTCATTTTATACCGAGTTGTTTGCATATTTGGTCCCATGCTTTGGCTACTGTCTGGGGTCCTCGATCAGATATTAAGATTTCTGGAAGACCGTGGTATCGAATGACTCTATCTCGTACGAGATTAGTGAATCCTTCGGCGCTAAGTTCCATGTGGGTTGGTTCTACATGGATGCGATGACTGTAAGTATCTGTGAAGACTTCAATCACATTGAAGCTGTTGGATTCGGGGAGTGGTCCGATCATGTCTGCTGTAACCTTTCGCCATGGTTGTTTGGGTATGTCATGTGGATTAAAAGGGGCATGTAGGGGTTGGTGATCAATTTTATCTTCTTGGCATTTGATGCAGCCGTCAACATATCGGCGAATCATCTTTTGCATCTGAGGCCACCAATAATTTTGCTGGATGAGTTCCTGGGTTTTATATCTTCCTGGGTGTCCAGCTAATGGGTTGTCATGGTGATCTCGAATGATTCGTTCATGTAGTTTGTGGTTTTTTGGCATGTATATCCAATTGTCATAGAAGATTAGTCCATCTGATCCCTTCCACTTTTTGTCTTTTCCTTCCAGAGCTTGTTTGGCTGAGGGGTCGAGTTTTTGTAATGGATCTGTTAGCTCTGATAGGTATTCTGGTGGATCATGGATCACAACTGCTTCTAACGCTCTGAAGGTCATAGGTGCTGGCATGACGACATTTTCATTGTCTTTTGTCCCATGTCGTGGTCTGGTCTTCTGGATAATAGATCTGCCCATTGATTCTGTTTGCCTGGTTTGTGGTGTAGAGTATAATCATAGTCTGCTAGTTCTGTGACCCAGTGTGCCTGTCGTCGATTTAGTTTCTGAGGTTGTCGGAAATATTGTAGGTTCTGATGATCTGTCCAGATCTCAAAGGTGTGTCTGGCTCCTAGTACCAGGTGTCTCCATTCTGCCAAGGCAGTCATGATTGTGAGCATCTCTTTATCGTAGATCTCGTAGTTCCGTTCAGTGGGTGAAAGTGCCTTAGAATGGAAGGCGACTGGGTGCCATTTGCCTTCTATCTGTTGTGAAATTACTGCACCGATTGCTCCTTCTGATGCATCTGCTTCTATTCTAAATTGTCCTTCGTCTTCTGGTATACGAAGACAAGGAGCTGTCGTAATGGTTTCTTTCAAGGTGTCAAAGGCCGTTTGTTGTTCTGTTTCCCATTTCCATACATCATTTCCAGTTAGTTGTGTCATGGGTTTTGCAATCTTGCTGTAGTCTTTGACAAATCTCCTGTAGAAATTGCAGAAACCTAGGAATTGTTGTAACTCTTTTTTGTTGTTGGGAATTGGCCATTTTCGAATGCCGTTGACCTTGATTGGGTCCATTTCGACCTTGCCTTCTGAGACGATTAGTCCTAAAAATTCTATTTGTTGTTTTTCGAATTCGCATTTTTCTGGTTTTAAATAAAGTTTGTTGGCACTGAGGATGGATAGGACTTGTCAAACAAGCTTTCGATGTTTGTCCAGGTTGTTGGTGAAGATGAGTATGTCGTCGATGTAGACGAGAACCTTTCTGGTATTGATTAGGTCTCGCAAGAGTTTGTTCATCATTGTTTGGAATGTGGCGGGTGAATTGGTGAGTCTGAAGAACATTACTAGGGGTTCGAATAGTCCTCAATTGGTGAGGAAAGCTGCTTTCCATTCATCTCCTTCTTTGATTCGTACATTGTTGTATCCCCATCTTACATCAAGCTTTGTGAAATATTTGGCGCCTTTCAGCTTGTTCACTAGCTCTTGAATGAGGGGGAGAGGATATCGATTTTTGATGGTCATGTCGTTGAGTTTTCGATAGTCCTGTACTGGTCTTAGCCTTCCATTCTTTTTCTTGATAAAGAAGAAGGGAGAGGCCACAGGAGATTTAGAGGGCTGAATGTGTCCGGTGCGTAAGTGTTCCTCAAGGAAGGCATCGAGTTCTTTTTGTTCATCCAGGTTGAGAGGATACACTTTGCATCCCGTTGGTTCCGATCCTGGTTTTAACTCTATTGCATGATCCCAAGGTTGATTTGGTGATAAGGTATCAAATTCAGTCTTCTCAAAGACTTCCTCGAATCCTTTGTATTGTTCTGGGATGGGATCTGTTTTTTTGTTTTTCTCGAATTCTTCTGCTAGTGCATTGGCAATGGACTGATGAGCTCGCATAAAGGCTTTATTCCTTGAGTTGGCTTTGGGTATTTCATCCAGATCCTGTCTCCTTCTTCTACATCTTCTGGCTCTGGTTCTGTGTATCCACACGCAGTAGGACATCTGGTGAAATGTAATGACCCAGTGGTCCAATCAACTTCTGGGTTGTGAAAGTTTAACCACTCGTGTCCTAGGAACATGTCTGATCGTCCTAAGTTAGTGACTGCAAACTTCCGGATTTCGGAGTGTCCTTCTATGATCATTTTCATTTCTGCATAGTGTGTGATTTTCCCGTTGTTGTTTTCTGTGCACCTGTAGCTGTGCTTCTTTTGCAAAAGGTACGAGTTTTGCCCGAAAAGCCTTTTGAAAAAGCAGCAGGCAACTTAATAGAGCCATATTATAGCATACCAGGCAGGTTTGCGGCACCCCTCGGCACCCCTCGGCACCCTGGCACAACTATTTTTGGTCTGGGACACTATAAATAGTAGAATAAATAGAAAAAAATACAGAAAAATCAGAGAAAAGTCAGAAAAAATATCCTGCAGCTGGGAATACCATGGGTGGTGGGAACAACCTTATTAGGTAAAGGCTAGGCATGGGAACTTTTTACAAATTGGTATGGCTAAGATCTACCAGGCAGGTTGATCACACTTTTTCATTTCTTATCCACTCATACGTAAATCTACCAATATATTGAATCCTAATTCCGAAATAGTGAAGCCATGAAAGGCTTGGATGGTCCACCAGAGGTCTATAAAGTTGGAACAGAACACCCATTCAGATATGCAGAAGTGAATGCTATTGACCTGGGCACCCATTTTCACACTTTTTCATTTCTTGATGGATCTGCTGATAAATATTCTCAGTGAATGTACCAATATGGTAGACCTCAAATCTTGAATATCGGAGCCATCAAAGGCTTGGATGGTCTGCCAGAGGTCCATAAAGTCGGAAGGAAACCCATGCAGAGTGATAGCTAGGTTGACTGAGGCTGAAACTGATATATATCCAAATCCTATAGACTGATACTGTATTGACTGAGATTCATTATCTATATGCATTCAATACACATATATGGGGTTGGTCTATAGGTGTTTAGGGCTGGTCTATACAAGTATACAGGGTTGAATACTGGTGTTTAGCTATTGAATACAGATTGAATACTGGCCCATGGCCATTGAATATAAGCCTATAGAAGGTGAATGCATACCTATAAGGGTGTATACATGTCTATTAAGAAGTTATGTGTGTCTATTTTTATTTTCATCACCGGCTTTTCGAAAATAAAATGCAAATTGTGTGAGAACAAGAGCATGTATGGCAAAATGAATATTACCATTAGAACCACATTGAAATTCTGCATCTGTTCATATGAGGAAGTCAAAAGTTCCCACAGTCATAACTTGCCTAATCTGGGCATGCCATGGTCTATCTTGCCTACATTTGTTATCAGGATATGTTTCCCTCATTCTTACTAAAAATAGCTTTCCATAATCAGATCATGTGATTTACCTGATTCTCATACATATACCTACACATATATGCATGTACAGCAAAATGAATATCTACCATCTGCATCTGTCTATATAAAGAAGTTCAAACTTCCCACAGTCAAGGTTTGCCTAATATGGGCATGTGCCATGAGAAAATGAATACTACAATGGTAATGGCATTGAAAATTGCTATCTAGCCATACCAATTTGTAAAAAGCACGCCTAGCCTTTACCTAATAAGGTTGTTCCCACCACCCAAGGTATTCCCAGCTGCAGGATATTTTTTCTGATTTTTTTCTGATTTTTTCTGATTTTTCTGTATTTTTCTGTATTTTTTTCTATTTATTCTCCTATTTATAGTGTCCCAGACCAAAAATAGTTGTGCCAGGGTGCCGAGGGGTGCCGAGGGGTGCCGCAAACCTGCCTGGTATGCTATAATATGGCTCTATTAAGTTGCCTGCTGCTTTTTCAAAAGGCTTTTCAGGCAAAACCCGTACCTTTTGCAAAAGGGCTACAGCATCGCCTGCTCTTAGGAGATAAGAGAACGTACCGCATTAACATGACGAATGCGACGACGAGCAGCTTCAGAATAAGAAACCGAAGGAGGCGTAGGGACAGGAGTTCTGGCAGGCCCTTTGTCATCGACCGCCATCTGAGAAAGACAAAGAATTAGATCGCGGAGAGATCAAGCTGGAAAGAACACAAACCAGATTAGAGGCAGAGTCATCAATAGATTGGGACCCACAGATAGGACCATTGGCGACATCATCAGTGACAGAATGAGAGTCGTTAAGGGGACGAGAACGAACACAAGTGTGCCCCTAAGAGAAATAAGAAAGATCGCACTTATCAATTAAGAGATACGCACCGAGGGAACTTGTTGAGCAGCACTAGCACAATGGCGAAACTCGTGGATCTCTGAGATGTAACCAAGAACGATGGGGATCGAACAATCGTCACGATAACCAAGACAAACAGCCTCATGGATAGCATGATTGAGATGAAAGACGGAATCCTGATGGGAGGGGATAGCGAATAAACCTACTCCTAAGCGTTCCCGAGCAATCTATTAGAAAGAAAGAAATAAAAGTTAGAGCGATGGTAAGATCACTTAAGAGATAAATTACCTTGAGATCTCTGATAGTACGAGCAATGACGTCCCCGTAGGAGGAATTACCAGCTTGTCCCTGGAGGTAGTCCAACGTATCGGAGATATTGCGCAACGCAGCGTTGACAGTGGCGGGGATGACGGATAATAGTGAGAGCAGGCATATTGCTTAAGGGATATGGAAAATGAAAAGAAAGAAAAGCGATAAAGACCACAGCCCACCCACCACCCTTATATATTAATTGTTACAGGGACGAGAATTTTCTACCTAAAAGATACAACCGACATCTTAAGAACACCCGAACCGTAAAGACGACTGAGGACAGTCAGTATCTTTAGTAAGGGGGAGTGGTGGCAGAAATTCTTAAGGACTAAATCAAGTTAATCACACAGCCCTGGTTCATGACTATCAAGCAACCCAAAATGTTTACTAAAGTATCCTATATTAATTTGAATTAACACTCCATCCAAAATTAAGTATATAAATCATAGACAAAAGGTGGACCAAATCAGGGCTTTTGTGTGAATTTTAACTCAGTCAAAACAAAGGATTTCAGCCAGAATTTTGGCCCCTTCAGAACAAAGAATTTAGTAATATATTTTAACTTAAGAACAAAGGGAAATTTATTAATACATTTTAATTGAAGAACAAAGAGAGATTTATTAATACATTTTGACTGAAGAACAAAGGGAATTTTAATTGAAGAACAAAGGGAGATTTTAGTAATACATTTTAACTCGAGGACAAAGGAAGTTGTTGGTAATACATTTTTAAGTGGTGAACAAAGGGAGATTTATGAATGCATTTTAACTCAAGAACAAAGGAAGATTTTGGTTACATTTTAAGTGAAGAACAAAGGGAGATTTATTGATGCATTTTAGCTTGAGAACAAAGACAATCCATTTTAACTCCCAACACAAACTCATTTGACTCCTTAAGCCTCAGAAGGCCAGTACTGATAGGTTTCATAATGCTTCCTGTGAGCATGAGCAAGGGTTTTAAGAAGAGGAGCAGGTCTTGGGACTGGCAACAGTGTTGTATCTGGGCTGGTTGTCCTGCCAAATATGAGGTGGAGATATAATGGGAACATGGTGTATCTGGTCAGTTTTTTACATGGTAAACAGTGGGAAATGTTTCCTGTGTGATTGAAAAAATGACATATATAGATGATGCAAGTAATGGGAAGCAGAAGAAATCACAACATTGAATGAGGAACAGGCAGCTACCTGCAGAGACAGGTGGCTATATCACATCAGCATGGTGTGACCACAGACTACCAGTTAACCAGCTGGTGCACTTCATTTCTAGTCAGTTACTCATTAGATATGTAGCATTGGACTTCAACAACTTGGAGGTAATAAGTAGACTCTTCTTTTTGAACTTGGTAGTCACTGTCAGTTTGTTGGTTCTGCTTTCACCACGTGAGGGTCAAAATTTATCCACATTGTAAATAGTTTGGAAAAACATTGCATTTCACAGAGGAAAAAGATCTCATTTATCTATAGGAGAAACACTTCAGGCTGCCACCTGACCACCCCACCTTAGGGTGATTTATTCTCAGTGGTAGATCACCCTAAGATGGGTCAAAGACCACTGGTCTGACCAGATAGTGTGGTCCCCTTAAGTGGTCCTACACTGGTCTGACCAATTACCCCTTGGTCAGACCAAACCATGTATTATACTCCATTGGTCTGACCAATATAGCCTGTGGTATGACCAAACATATATTACACTCAATTGGTCTGACCAATATAGCCTGTGGTCTGACCATTCATATATTGCTTGAATCACATCCATAGAGTCCTTTTGCATTCCTACCAGATCAGTGTTGTAAACTTGTACAGTTCTATATAAAAGTTGCAACTTATTAACAGAAACTTATTAACTAGGCTTAATAACAGTTTTTCAGTTGAGTGGTCTAGAGGTTATGTTAGAATCCATGAAGCCTGCAGGATATACATGAAATAGAAGCAACTATATATTTACAATATTACACAAACCTACTGTGTTATGTGTCAAAGAGCTCCTATACCCAATCGGGCCTGTTGATCTGTAACCAGAGATTCATCAAATTTCTGCTGTTTGGTTGGACATTCAGCTGGCTCACAGTCTGAGTTGTGTTTGAATGCCCCAACCTTTTGTGAGCTGCTCTTTGAAGTTTTGCTCTTAATATCAACTTGTGTGCCTGATTTGATATGATGACACTCCCTAGTCTTGTCAGGGTAGGTTTCGGCATTACCATCTGATTCATCCACAAGGTGCCTGTATGTGGTCATAATGGGGTTTTGATGAACATAATTGTGTCATTGGTGATGAGTGCCAGTGTTATCCATGCCCTGCAACTGTAAGTCATAAATATTCAATCAGAGCTGTCACTACCCACCAACTGTTCATAATTGTTACCGGATTCTTTGTCAAACAATGATGCTTCCCAATGACTTGGATGATTTGCTCCAACACCACCATGCTGATGTGATATAGCCACCTGTCTCTGCAGGTGGCTGCCTGTTCCTCATTCAATGTTGTGAATTTCTTCTGCTTCCCATTACTTGCATCATCTATATATGTCATTTTTTCAATCACACAGGAAACATTTCCCACTGTTTACCATGTAAAAAACTGACCAGATACACCATGTTCCCATTATATCTCCACCTCATATTTGGCAGGACAACCAGCCCAGATACAACACTGTTGCCAGTCCCAAGACCTGCTCCTCTTCTTAAAACCCTTGCTCATGCTCACAGGAAGCATTATGAAACCTATAAATACTGGCCTTCTGAGGCTTGAGCCTTGTGAGTCAAATGAGTTTGTGTTGGGAGTTAAAATTTATTCTCAAGCTAAAATGCATCAATAAATCTCCCTTTGTTCTTCACTTAAAATGTAACCAAAATCTTCCTTTGTTTTTGAGTTAAAATGCATTCATAAATCTCCCTTTGTTCACCACTTAAAATGTATTACCAACAACTTCCTTTGTTCTTGAGTTAAAATGTATTACTAAAATCTCCCTTTGTTCTTCCATTAAAATACATTACTAAAATTCCCTTTGTTCTTCAGTCAAAATGTATTAATAAATATCTCTTTGTTCTTCAATTAAAATGTATTAATAAATCTCCCTTTGTTCTTAAGTTAAAATATATTACTAAATTCTTTGTTCTGAAGGGGCCAAAATTCTGGCTGAAATCCTTTGTTTTGACTGAGTTAAAATTCACACAAAAACCCTGATTTGGTCCACCTTTTGTCTATGATTTATATACTTAATTTTGTATGGAGTGTTAATATAGGATACTTTAGTAAACATTTTAGGTTGCTTGATAGTCATGAACCAGGGCTGTGTCAGGACCTGACAAATAGGTCGAAGAGTCACTTAGGGCTTAGTAACTGAGAATGCACAACTGGCCGCTGATAGGGACGCTCGAGGTGGCGGTGCACTCGAGCGGAACTGTCGACGCGAAGTCTAGGGAGAGAACTGCGATCTAAGGTGTCGGAACGAAGCCTCTAAACCACAAAACACACCACAAACAACACGCACTAGTTGTCTTTTAATGTCCCGGGG
>QLOY01002714.1:0-32475 GCA_003313965.1 Megacollybia marginata
TTCTGTCTCGATTTCTTCTCCAGCCAGGTATCACGGACGAACTGGAGAAATGGAGGAGTCGTCCCGAGACTGATCTCCTTGAAACTATTCAGGATGGTCGTATCTGGAAGGAGAGCACAACAGTGGACGGTCAGCGCTTTTTCTCAAGAAACGAGATTGGCACAGGCGAACTTCGCTTAGGTGTGGTGGTCAGTTTAGACTGGCAAGTATTCATGGCAACCCTGACTTCTTATGGTTGAATATTACAAAGGTTTCAAGCCTCAACTACTACCTATAGCCCTAGCCATTCGACGGGAGTTTTATCCTTCACTGTCTCTAATTTGGACCTCAACCTTTGGCCCGTTTGAATTTTGTTTGAAAGTTACCGCTCATTCTTCAACAGGTATCAAACGAAAAATATTCTTATTGCTGCAATGACTCCTGGTCCCACTGAGCCTACCGCAGACCAACTGCAACACATCCTTGAAATTCTTGTGGACGATCTAGACTCCCTTTGGAGGACAGGAAAACATTACAAGTTGGATAATGGCAAAGGTAAGATTAAAACACATTGTTGCGCTGGAATATAACTTGAACAGGACGCCATGTGCGTGTCGTGTTGCTTGCAATACTGTGTGACCACCCTGCGATGACTAAGGTGGGCGGGTTTGCAGACCATGGACATTCCAAAGCACCGTGCCCAAAATGTAATGTGGTACAGGCGCAGTTGAGTAGTCATAAATCCTTAAAGAATGGTGAGAGCTCTTGTCAGTGAACTGAGAGTATAGCATGTATCGAATACAGGATTTTCACAAAGATCACACGAAGATCACAACCGAAAATGTAAAGAATATCAATGTGCAGATCCTAAACTGCGCGATCATTTGTTTAAGGAGCATGGTGTACGGTGGTCTGCCTTCAGCAAGTTGGATTATTTCAACTTGAATCGCCAATCAATACTTGACCCCATGCACAATATCCTGCTTGGTAGAGTGCCTATCAGTTCACGATACCGACGCTGACTGCTAACAGGTGTAGTCAAGAACCACTGGTATGCTGAGTGGATCAAAAAAAATGTTCTGTGCCCATCCATCAAGAGTGAAAAACGCGAACTTGGCCTTGTTCACGCTTTCTTGGAAGAGGCAAGTAATCATCACCACTGGCATTAATCACTGCACAATCCTTTACCAGTTCGAGGCCCCTCGGTGGGCTGGAAAACTTCCTCTCCGTGTAGGTGAACCTGCAGGGGGCTCACTTTCAGCTGACGAGTATAAGTTTGCTTTGATCGGCCCTTTTGCAATTGTTGTACGTCTAACATTTTATTCCAATAATCAACGCACTTAAGTCATCTTAGGTACCTATCATTTGTGAGGTATTCTCTTCAACAGGGACTCTAAATACCCAAAAAATGATCAATTTTTTACGTTTGGCTACTGCTATCAAGGTCTTGTTTGCAGGCAAACTGGACAAAGTTTCAATTGAGCGGGGCTGTACCTTACTCTATGATTATCTGCTGGAGTTTTCCACAGTAAGATTCAAGACGTGAGCTTCTGACTATTTACACTTGTAGATCTATGACTCCAAAGCCATCAAACCCAATCATCACTGGGCAGTTCACCTTCCTGATCAGCTACTTGATTATTCATAGGGCCTGTCCGCAATATTTGGACGTTTATGACAGAGAGATTGAACAAGGTTCTGAAGAATCTCAATACCAACAACCGGAGTGGTGGTCAGTTAGAGATCTCAATGATGCGCCAGTTCTACAGAGCTGCTGGAATGATCGCTTTAGTGTGTTGTGTTACTAAGCTGGCTCTCTGATTGTTTTCTAATGCAGATTAATGAGTCGCTACTTGATCTGCAATCTCCTGGTGTTTTCCCTGACACTGCAGGTGTTGCTGCCAAATCAATCTTGCATAAAGTGGTCGAGCACCTCAAAAAGCGAACCAGTGGTGGTACTGTTGCAGATACTGTCCGAGGTGAGTAGTGAATCTTACCATGATTTGAAATCTATTAAATGGTTTTCTAGAATATGATGATAGATCTCGCATCCAACTGGGACCTCCTGTTTCATCAAAAACTCCATACTCCGATCTCACAGACACTGCAAGAGTCGATTTAATAGCTTATTATCAATCAAAAGGGGTACTGGTTCATTTTGATCGAGAAAAAGATGTGAGCGAGGGCTCTGTACCAGTCGGAAGACGATGCATCCTTATCCGCCATGCACTATTGGATGGGCGAAAAGTTACAGGAACTCGGCATACTTGCTACAAGGCAGCAGGCAGTTCTATTGTGAAAATACGTGCAATGGAGGGCATATATGGGGCTGGCGAAATACGATCCATCTTTACCCATTCGCTACCTAACCGTGAGCCTGTGGTATTTGCACAGATTGCATGGTTGGTTGATTTCATGTCCTTCCCTGCGAATAATGTTTGGGCTCAGTTGTGATTATTTCTCATCATTCTTTTACCATGCGACTAACTGGTTTATAGCCCCGAATTGGATGTGAAGACGTGGAAACACAACACTTTTCTTGATGTAAACACAAGAAACTCCATCGGTTTGCCTGAGCACATAGCACTCGAAGATGTAGCTTGTCAGCTAGTGAGAGGAGTTGTGCAAACATTGCAGGGAGTCTGCTGGATCACTACCTCGCTATCCAATGTATGTTTTCTGCTTCAACTTATGGATTGGACTGAAAAGTGATGGTTGCAGTATGTTACACACAGTATCGATCCCGATGATGATCTTGTACAGTAGGGTTGCTGTATAGGAAGTGATGAATAAAGTGTTATGATCGACGCGTATGGTCAGAGAATTCTGAGCTGATGGCCTGGCGGCTTATGCTGTGCATGTGACTTGCTGCGCACTCAAACTCGACTCTAGGGCCACCCTCCTACTGTGTTGATGAAAGTGGACTCTTAGTCGGCGCTATTGTTTCGACTGCGTGATGCTTTCCATAAAAAGATAACCTTTGCCAAATTCGGTTACAAACGCGTTCTGCTATCCCATAATAAGCAAACAAAAATCCTGATAGGGTTGCAGTCAGTTAAGGTACGAGATACACGCCACCAATGATTCCCAACAGCCATGATTCCTGACAGCCATGGGTCACTACTAGTGTTTGCCCCACTGCCACAACTTGCCTCAGAGCGTCTGCCACCTGAACTCATCCTTGAAATCATCAGACTGGGTGTTGCGGTGTGGGATAAAACGACCTGCACTTCCGCCGCACAGGTCTCAAGTTGGTGGAAGCAATACGTCCAAAATTTTCGTTGTCAGCAGCAGTCAGTCATACTGCTACCAAGGGCTTGTTTCTTCCCAGTGCAGAATGACGCATATCATAGAAGAACAATTTGCTGCCACCGTCGCGGGCCATATCGCTTTTGGGAGTTGAATCCCCAGATCGGACAACATGTGTTTCATCTCAAAGTGATTTCTTGCAGTTTCATCGAGATCGGGAGACAGGACGATTGCAATGCTCCAAAAAGTCTGTTGCGCGACATTTTCCCCAACGCCCATGCTTTCATTCTCACTGGTCACTTCACTCCAGGCTTTTTGTACCAGATCAACGCCAGTCAAATAACACAGCTGGTTATCGGCCCCTCCACCCTCTTCCCTAGCATAGATATATTCCTGGAGCTATTCTGCAGCACTCCACTTCTGAGCACCCTTCAAATTCATCTAGCTGCCGACTCCACAAGCTCATGGCTGCCCCTCAACCGCGTCGCAGCGCCCCTAGTCACACGCCTTAGCCGGCTTGCAGTAGTCGTTGAGGATGTCGAATCTCCTCTCTCGCAAGTACGGGCAGCTGGACAATTCTTTGATTGGTTGTTGGGGGATGCCAGGGATGCCATTTCAAGGTTGCGTGTCTGTTTTATCGAAGCGCCCAGCATACTGGATGATCATGTTGAACGTCTTATCAGATGTTTGGCCAATACTCTGGTTGAAGTGGGCATCAGTCTACGCAGCTCCAGCGAGGTTGAGACCAGGAATCCCATGCAAGCCGTAGGTAAGTAAGTCTTGAGCATATGAAGACGACTCGACTCATCCTGCTTGGTAGAGTACGGGACGACAGCTTGCTGCAAGTGCAACCACCTGCAGCGTATCATCTTATCAGTTTCATTGGAAGGACTTGGGCCTTCCATCAGATATTTTGAGTGCCTCGATGACTGAACACTGTCGAAGCTGTCTACCATCGTCTTTGTTATCGAGTCAGACCTATCAGCGCATGCAATTCTTTCGCCCCTCGAGGCAGAACCGCAGCCTTGGACTGCGCTGGCCAAAACCCTCCTGTCACAGTGTAAAGGATTCAAGGGAGAAGTGCAGTTGAGAATCAAGGCAGATTTGATGGATCATATGGATGAAACGGTAAGGTTGGCCCTTAACAAGTTCATCTTGAGTCTGCAGTCCAACATGGGAGTCAAAGTAGCCTTGAACCAAATAGCATTATCGACCGAACCTGTGAAGCTACAGACCTTATTTCAGTGGTGTACAAAATTTTAAATAATTTACAACATAGATGGCGCGCGATGCTACAATTGGGTTATGTCCTGATTACATCAATTGTCGGTGAAGACCCCTGGTACCTAAACCTGCCAACCTCACATGCCGTGACTTTTGCCGAAACTCCGACTGCCTAGTGTAAAAATTGACCGGCCCCACTTTTCCTTTGCCACCAATCTCGTTTTTTGCCCAATAAAAATGGTGTCTCCAACAGATATCCTGAATCTTCTATACCGGTAGGTCTCTTGTTTGATGTGGTCAATGCTGAAGTCATTGTAGGGTTGGCATTCTTGCGCAGGCGTTGCAAAATGAGGCTCGATGCACTCCTTGTGATTATGGTCGCATTCAGCATCTGATGGAGGTCATCATTTCCTCCTATCAACAACTGCATCATAGTATAACTACCAAAAAGTTGCCTTCTAGCAGTCCATTCACATTTCATCAATATGATCCCTTCGCTGTCCCTGTGCGACGAAGAAAACGCACATCTAAAACAGGAGCAAGGCGCGTTGTATCTCTCAGTCCTTCCACACAGCGACTAGAGCGCTTTGCATCTCCTGCCAGTGCTAGTGATCCTTCGGGAGTCTATACATCATCCCCTTAAACTTCAGATCTTCAGAGACTTCCAGATTTATGTGAATACTTATAGCCTAGGCAGTGTACAATCTATTTGGCATGAATGTGATGTGACAATGCGTTTGTTAGCAATTGAACCGGGCGTCTACGTTACTGGAGATATCATTCTTATGGTCCGAAGTGGACCAGGCCCAGGTAGACTAAAATAGATCAACTACGTCTAGCTGACCCGGCTATGTAGACTCATATAGACTGGACAGGAACCCCAGGTAGCCTAGATCAGTCTATTCTTGTGTGGCTGAGTCACGTGTTCTATGTTAGCCTATGAGGCCCTTGAATGCAGTGAGGGTCTAGGTCCCAAGCCAGCTGAAAATCATATTTGTATGTCACTTTTA
Source organism: Megacollybia marginata (assembly GCA_003313965.1). NCBI lineage: Eukaryota > Fungi > Basidiomycota > Agaricomycetes > Agaricales > Porotheleaceae > Megacollybia > Megacollybia marginata. The sequence goes on from QLOY01002714.1 coordinate 5,463, forward strand.
AATGGCATTCTAGCAGAGTTACAGACCTTTAAACTGTGTAAAGAGTGTCCTCATTTTAAGTCCTAAACTCCTCATACAGCCACAGGGCCAGTTTTGAGTTGTATATAGCTTGGAGTCTGTGACATCACAGCTAGTGACATGTCACATGGTATGTGCTGTCATCTTCTAGAATGCTTTAGGTGGGCTTTAACATCTGTAATATGGGTTCCTTACACTAGAATATAGAATATATAGGCTGAAATAAGATCAAACAGAGTGTGGTGAACTAAACTTAAGTCATCATGTGGTGGTAAATTTCCTTTTTTGGAGAGAGGGAGGGTCATCAGAGCTGCCAAAATTTGTGAATGTACCCTGTGTACTTTCTCACAATGCCGCACCCCCCTTGAATACCCCAGGACACTGCAAGACTTCCAGGGGAGTGACTGGTCCATCTGGCCACATGCTTCATTTTCAAGGGCTATCCCGGGATGGGTTGGTTTGTCTTTAGAGCAGATTAGGGTAGTCTTTAGCAGGCATTGGGGATGCAAAACAGAGGTGTCAATGCATAGTACAGAGACTCTCTTAACAGACATATTTATGTTTAAATACAGAGGAGTGTGAGAACTTAAAATAGCTACTTGTAACTGTCATTTCAGAGATGTAAGTCTAGATATACACTCAAATTAAATGGCAGTTACCACTACCTCTTGTTGTATAGGCTACAGATGCAGGAACTGCTGGTCCTCCAGCTAAAATACCAGTCGAATTTTGAACAATTGCAGACTACACATCCATCTGTAATTGACAATTATGCAGCCCGCAAGCCTAAACACAAGTGGCCCTACAGAGCTTATGATTGAGAGACTAGAAATTGGCTAAAAAGGGCAAAGAAATTGGAAGAGGATAGGATTGATGAGATGAAACAGGCACTTGAAGCAGTGGCAGGAGAGGATAGTCAGAACACCACATAGGTGTATTACTAAGTTTAGACACTGGGTGAAGCCAATAGCTTCTGAGCATTGTAGTGCTGATACTCCACCCAGAGCAAGAGCAAAAGCTTTGTGTAGATGCAAAGGAGCAATGTGATGACAACCCCAAACAGGAGTGAGGCAATGGCATTAAGATGGATGAATTGCACATAAATCTGAATTGAGTCTCAGGCAGCTTGAAGACAAGCTCAGGATGAAGATACATGTAACTGGATGGAATGTAGACTCAAATCCATGAGACATTGTATTTGAACATTGAAATAGAATAAAATAAAATAAAAAATCGGTGATTGCAGGGGAATGTAAGGCAGAACCTTTGTGAGTAAGGCCCCTTTCTGGTGGCAGAATCTTGATTCCATGTGAAGGGACAACTCAACATATTTGAATGCTGGGTGGTAATAGAGACAGCATGAGTCTGACTAATGCATAGATTCACTGAGTCAATAATAGGCTGGTTTTTGTTCCAGGCCTGAAATCTTTCGATTCAACACTACCAGCCTCTAAATAAACGTGGGAAAGACTCCCGCAGAGGTACAACCGTCCGCTGGAAGTGTTCTATTGTGCAGCTGGTAGTAACAAGACCACTGAACACTCAGATAGACCAAATATAGACTAGGGTTGAGACGAATGAGATGGTACTTGATAGTACTACCTTATTGTATCTGACTCAAAGCTAATACAAGCACCTGCAGCGGTATGCTAAGAATGGTACACCCGATCGAGAGACATGGCTCATGGACTTAAATGAATACAACCTGGATTCACCTAGAAAGAGAACACACCATATAGAGAGTATCAGCTAGTCCTACAAATGCACTTGGAGAATCCAGTGGGAACACAGAAGGGATCTGCGTTGAAACATCCAAGTAGGCTAGCCAAGTTAGCCAAGTTCGGATAGTCGTAAAGATCGACATCGCAGATCAATGTGTGAGGGAAATGCATAATAGGCAACTTGGTTACATCACTGGAAAGCTAGAGACATTCGCTAGAGCATACGAGCCCCAGCGGAGACATTAAGAGACAACCTAGAGAAAACCTGGGGAGGACGGGTTCATTGAAACTTGCCCAGACCTAACGCACTGCATGGATCCTTCGTGATTGTATGCATCTGACTCAGATTCAATAGAGTTGAGTCATTTCTAAATCACCAGCTGACTCACCACTGAGCAATTGTTTGTGTTAGTAGTTGAAAGTAGTTAAAATTAGCCTCAGTGGAACTGTATAAAAGGGCAGTAGTTAGCTAGAATACAGTAGAACATAGAGACCCAGTAGAGAATACATTGCGCTTCAGACTATAAAAACTCTAAGTACCTTAAGGGAACACAGTTAAATAAAAAGTTGCCAGCAGAGTTCTTAGTAACTCGTCCCTAGACTCAGTACCTTCAGCGGAACTGTCTAAACCAAGTCCTCTCCTGTCTCTGAGATCAGTACCTCAAGGGAACCTTCTCCTTTCTCACTCAGTAGTACCTTATAGGGAAACTGCCCCTTGCTGCTTAATTAAGTAGCCCTGCTTCGAGCCTAAACCACTCCTTTTGGCTTGTTTCAAGTCACCTGTAGATAGCTTGTGATTGGGAGAGTCTTCTGTAGTCAGGAGAACTTTGCTTAGTCAGTAGTTAACGCCCTGCAGGACTTCAAGACTTTTTATAGAAGTTTCAAGTTTTAGTAGTTCATTTCTCTAGTCTCCAAACTCGAAAGGAATACCTTAAAAGAGGTGTTTGGGTGTTGGATTTAGTGCTTGCCTTGTGTGTGTGTGTGTGTGTGTGTGTGTGTTAGTGTGAGTTGGTGTCAGCATCAGCCCATTTCGAGCACTTCCATTTCCAGTGCAGTCAGCCCGCCTCACACTGTGAGGTTCCTTTTCATTGATGATGCCACCAGTGCAGCACCATAATAACAAAAAAAAATCAGGACTGCATTGACAAGCAAACTTATTTTTGAGAAATCCTGTAAGGAAACTTTTTTATTTCTGATAAGGAATTAAGGCTGTCTGGCCCAATTACTGCTGGCAGAATGAGTACCAGAAGGATAGTTTTGATAAGTCTGAAACTGATCAATGACTGGAGAATCCTGGACCAGGCATTTGGATTGAGCAGGAAGTCCACAGTGGAAACTTTGCAAGAACTTATCTAATGGAAACAAATGATAAGAATCCATGGGAATAGAAACATGAGTGGGATCTTAGATACCTGAAGAAGTGTAGAACCAAAGTCGAGATCTGATGATTTTAACTACTTGAACCTTAATCAACAAGGGGGTACTGGAAAAAAAATTAAGTACTAAATTTTGAAGGCCCTATCAAGGGAGCCTACCTACCTATGGGTCACAAGACTTTCCTAATTTGGTAAGTCCAACCACTGCCCACACCTGCCTTTGTTTGGTCTTTGCCCCCATCAAGCTGTCTCCCAAACTGTGAGTTGATATTAACGATAGGCTACATTATAGCTAAAATCTGGATCTATACTAGTCATATAATCAATGTTGATGTTGAGCCCCTGAAATGGATATTTAGACCAGTTTAGCTAAGGTTGGCAATGTGCAAACACACATCCAAATCAGACACCTGAAGTCTGTGCCCTTGCTGTTCTGTACAGCTTATGATGTTTAGAGGTCTTTTGGATGACATTACAGGCCATTTGGACCTACCTACCAATGCCTGGTCCAGAACTTTTACACAGCATGGAAGATCTTGACAGTCAAGAATAGATGATATTGATTCAAGCTGGTGGGGCCATAATCCAGTCTGGTACCCCCAGCAAGCAAGGCCTTAGAAAGATTTCTTTAGGATCCTAACTGAGCTGGAATGTTACAGCTTGCTATTAATAATATCAACCTTAACATCTGAATCTCAAGTTGAGAAAGACCTTAAAGCAATCTTAAAGCTGCAGATTTGGACACAAGCCCTTATGACCTCAGGATTTTGATGAAATTGCTATCAACATAAATGGCAGAAATTGATCATAGGGATGGCAATCTGAAGGCTTGGAAGATCTGTAAGATAATAACTTGATATAGCACCACAAATATAAGATTGGCAGGTACAGAATGCAACAGATTTTCATAGAGATGTCAACATCATCACATTGAGTGAAGCAGATGATTAATAGGTATTATCCAAAGTAAACTGAAAATTGTATGAAGCATGCAATATTAGATGCACCTGAACATAGTGAGTCTCAAACTTTGGAGTCCAACCAATTGACATAATCATAACAATGAGTCAGTTACTGCCTAAGCAGTGTGTGTCATCATGCATGTGAATGGTGTATCACAGCTGGCAACTTGGCTATGACATTATAAGACACATAGGTCATGAGCTCGAGAATGCAACATCAAGCACTCAAACTTTGGAAAGACTGTGGACTAGAGATCAGTGCTCTTGAAAGTAAAGACCAGCAGAAACTCAGGCATTCCAACTTTGAATGAGTTGAGGCAGGCAGAACCCAAAGCACTCTAACTTTGTAAGACAACAGAATGCAGGAGCAGAATTTTAAAGTGAGTGCAAAGTTTTGAAAACAGAAAGCTTTTAAGTGCAGCAACATTTGACACAAGCATGAACTTAAAACTATGAGTGGAAAACCTTAGACAAGTGGGACCTTAAGCACTTGACAGAAATGGAAGTGGACCACGCCAACTTTGAAATGAGTGAAGTTAGACTTTTTGGCACAGGAACCTTGACCCTGAGCCCTTGACTCTTGAGACAATTGTAATCAAATGGAGAGCAGCTTAGATAGAGCAAGGTCCTATAATCAGGATAGGATCCTGTATAAAAATGAGAGTCCTAGAAAGTGGTTATAAACAGGACCTAAAACAGTCAGATGCAGAACCAAACTGGCTTGAATTGAGTGGGTCCTTAGGTAGAGCTGCTTAGTCTATTGGGCTTGCTGTACATATATGGTGCCCATATCATATCACAAGTGTACACAGATATAGCTGTAATTCAATGGCCATCCTGTATACCATGTAGTTCAAGCCCTATTACAAGAGGATGACCTTAAATGGACCTTAAATTGAGCATGAGATCTTAGACAACCTCAAACATTCAGAAATGTTTGGATCTTAAGATGCTCAAAACTTAAATTGAGCAGGACCTTTGATGGGCAAATTTGGGATCTTAGATACTTGAAACTTAAAAAGCAAGTAGGATCTAAAAAATATCATAACCTTAAATGGATCTTAAAGACTAGAAATTTGAATTGAGTGAGACCTTAAACAAAGCAAGACTTAGTTGCTTTAGATATAAGGAACACTCAAAGATTATCAGGTGCAGCCTAGTCAGATAGCAGGAGATTGAATGCCCCAGGATATACATCTGATAAAGCATCGAGATTGGGATACAAATGGATCTTTCCATGTCACATGCCAGGGCTAAGGGCAATGGCCTAGCCTGCAGTTGACAGCAGCCTGAGCATCAGAGGCTCGCTAACCATGCATGTGCCTGAAATTAAAATAATTAAAATAAAATAATAAGAGGAAGGAAAGGGGAGAGGAAGGAGATACAAAACATTTTAACCTTTGTCTACCTTCAGATGTGATTAGATTGTCAGATTCAAGCATTTTATGGATGCACATCATGGTGGTAGAAAATAGAAAATGAATAGTTAGTGGCACTTCAGCTTACTGCAGCACTTGCTACTGCTGTGGATATGTTTCTGACAGATTTGGAAGCTAAAAAAAATCCAACACATCACTACTGATGTAACTATGTTCAGAGATTTTTTTCAGACATATTGGTGAGCTAGCACCATTGTGGTTGGCCAATTGCTAGGATTGTGCTAGGTAGTTTGGCTCAGCTTTGGCTTGATCAGCTGCATGATGACCATGTGCCTTCCACATTCAACTATGGTTGAACTACCGTCTCATGCCTCACTGATGCAGCCTGCCACCTGACAACTTGCATAGTCCATAAACATGATATATTAGTACAGTACATTAATTTCCTGTCTCAACAGCTTTCTGAACTTCAATTTCAGGACATTTCTTGTGAGGTTTTCAACTGTCACATCCTCTATACTCTTTGCTTCCACAGTCTTGACATGCATTCATGCACTTTGTCCAACCTGCATGCCCCGGGCAGTCATCTGGTGTGCTAAGCTTAACCTGTCCACATTTTCAACATTTCTGTGCCCCCTGCTGCTGCTTCTGAACTGGAGCCTCCACTTCATCACTAGTAGTACTATTCCTATCAGCACTTCCATCAGTTGTGTGTCATTTCCATTTATAAGAGCTTGTATGGGGAGGGCATGAGAGGTGGGGAAGCTGGCACTAGAAGTAGAAGGCTCATTGTCAAGTAGACCACTAGAGTCAAATTGTGGCACTGTTGGGACTTTGTGAGTCACTGAGAATGATGAATAATGATCAGTGTCTTTCTGAGCATCAGATGTTCTGATAACTGTATGCTTCGCATTTCATTTATTGTACAGGTTAGATAAATATACAGTGAATATAATCTGTGGGACATTAGAGCAAGTCGCTTGGAAAGTAAAACATCACCTTTCAATTGACTCGGAGACTGTGTAATATAAACAGTAGAATAATCGAATATAAAACAAGTATATAGGTGTAATGTGATTATTTGAGGTTAATGATATGAGCAGGAGAGGCAGAACTGACGCGAATGACCAGCAGCGGTAGAGGTTCTGCAAAATGGGGACTGTTCTGTATTTAGACACTGACTAATATTTCTAAGTGACATGTGACCTGTGCTAGGCTAGCAAGACCAGCGAGCCACATCAGATACAAGCTGGGCTGTGAAAGAGGAGTTCACCTAGAGTGGGACCACAGACATAAGTGGGTGGTAGCCACAGTGGTTACAGTGAGAAGAGGGAGACTGGACTTGACTGGAGGGGACTTGGGTCTAAAGAAGTATGCATACCTTCCGAGTTCCTGGTACAGAGCCCAAAACAACCTAGAGGCCACTGGATGTCTATGTGCCAAGCCTTTTATCCTTAGCTTACAAAGAGCTAACATTTTATACATGGCAGTTCAGCATATCAGCATGGCATCATCGTCACATGTCGAAAGAACAGAAGGAAAGAAGAGAAGAGAAGACTTGCCTTATGGAGATCGGTTCAGGAATGGTACCCAATAAACTTCAGGGGTAAGACCGAGTTTTACTAAAGTAAGGACTTGGAACACATGTAGATAGATGGAACCTCAATATATATACATACAACCTGTGCTCAGGACTTAATCCTCTTTCCATTTTGGTCTCCTGTGTTCACATCCTCCTGAGAATGTTTCCTGCTTCTAGGTTTTTTGCTTTCACAAAAAGCAGTAAAAAGATAAGTAGAGACTCACCTTTTCTTCTCTGCCACATCTAACACCTTCTGCAACATGGTGGTCACCTGTGCGACAAGCTTCTGCCAGCCCTCCAGAGTCCCAATATAGTTTTGGAGTGATCACTGAGCTTCATGTGCACCCACACGAGTCCCACAGCTATGATAATGATACTGTGGCGACCATGACACCAGAACTTCGACTTCATCACCTCTTCAAAGACCTTCAGGCTCTCAATGTTACCCATGAGTTTGTAGAACATCTTGCTGTGGATGTGTGTTGTCCACATCAGGAAAAACCCTTTTTGACCTGGCAAACCTGGCAAACTTGAGTAAACCTGAGTCAACCTAAGTCAACCTGAGCTGATCTGGGACTAACCTAGACATGACCTGGGCTGACCTGGGTTGACTTGGGCTAACCTAGACATGACTTAGGTTGACCTGGCTGACCTGAAAATTGAGACTTAAACCTGGGACTGACCAAGGTTGACATAGGTTGATCCAGGTCAACCTTGAGGCATCCAGGTTAAAAAGGGTTTTTCCTGATGCAGAGGCCAAGAAAATCATCTAGGAATCCCGTCTCCGCTCAGCCATGGTTGCATGGCCTTTATTAATGTTTTGTCTGTGTGTTGTCCTTCCCAGGTGTTTTCGTGCATAAGAATGTCACAGACAAGAAGCAAGCAGGCTTTCATTGCTTCAGCAAAGCCAGACCACAGCTGTCCCCACAGGATGCAGAAAATCCTGTCGAGACCAGCCTCAGACTCTTCCCAGTCTATAGACAATGTTAATATGGTACCAGTGCTTCCAATGGAAAAGTATACCAGCTACCCATTGGCTAGTATCAATAAGGTCATCCAAATCGAGTTCATCCTCTGTAGCTAAATAGCAATGTTAGTAGTAGTAATTGTAATAATAGCAATGTTACTCATGTGCAGTCTCCACAGTGCTATTATCCAATGTTATGATGGGAGGCCCTAGAAAAACCATCAATCACTCAATATTCAATCCTTAGACACGGTCTCCCCACCAGGTGATTGAGCCCTGTGTTCCTTGCTCACTGGCTCTTCTTTCTTCAGGTCACCTAGAAGAGTATCTTAAAACAACTTCTTGAGCTGAGGTGGAGCAGAAAACAGAGCACTTACTGTCCACTATATCTTCATGCATTGGGGCTGGAGCAGCATCATCTACAGCCAAGCATTGTCAATTGTATAAGCATAAGGCTGGCAATTGAGCTCACCAGCAGAAAGTGGAGCTCTGTCACCATCCATTGAGGTAAGAGTCTGGAGTGTTGAAACAACTTGGTCTATAGGGTACAAAAGTATCAGTAATAGTAGTAATAGTAATACTAATTAATGTTACCACTTTGCTTGCTTGATGCTGCAGGCTCAGCAAGGTGTGCTTCAGTGGCTCCTGTTCATTTCATTAGCTTATTTTTAATCACTATTTGTGCTTACTGGGTTCACCCATGTCAATCTTACTCATGCCAGATGAAGATCAGCATACTGAGGCACACCAAACTCTGCAATATGGGTCAAGTTCACACAATCTGCAAACCACAGATCATCTGCCTCCCACTCTGCTATCATTTGAGCATCACAAAGCACCATGCCAACACCAAGGAGCAAGGTTTGTGCAGAGTCAATGCTGAGATCCCCCTTCTTGGGTGTATAGACTCTTTTTTCAATCTTTTTGCTAAAAAGATCGACAGATGATTCAGCATTGGAAGAAGGATCTTTCTAGAAGAAAGTAGCCAGAAGATGAGAAGTAGGGGATGTCCAGTCAGCCCAAGGTGTTGGGAGTGAACTGGGAAACAAGGACTTGAGGGGCAGGCCAGTATACTATTGTAATGTTGAGAAAGAAGCTCTAATTTGAGGATGGGCTTACCTTAGCCTTGAAAGCTCCAATGACATCCTAGAAACCACGAACTTCACACACTGCCTTGAGGATGTCCCAGTTCTCATCCAGTTCTGCATTTCACGGGTTGGTTACTGTTGGGATGTCAGTTTCTGGGGATGTCCCACCTTGGTTTGGAGAGGTAACATCAGTCCCTGCATTTTGCACACTATGAGAGGCAAAGCTGGGTTCAGAGGATGTTGCTATCAAGTTGCCAGTATCTGGCTTGGCTTTGTCAGCCTTTGATTTCTTGTTCAGCAGCTCTGCATCTAGTTTGTCAACACCATGACATTTCTGCATGGGTTTCTTCTGGGCTGGCTGCATCTCCTCCCCCTCCTCCTTCTCCTTCTCCTTCTCCCCATCCTTCTTCTCAGGCTGCTCCTCCCCATTGTCTTTCCCACCTTCAACTTCAAAACATAGTGGCAGTTTCTTCTGCTTCTGTCTGCTGATCCAGTGTTCGTAGAAATGCTCAGCCATGGCCTTGGACATCTTCTCAGGGTTGCTAAGAAGGGAGATACTTTGATTGGATGAGGTTTGGACCTGTCTCTGGTTTTGACAATTTGCTCCAGGGTGGTCTTGCACTCGGATTGTGGGTCGCATCTCCTGAAGGCAATCGGTACAAGGAATAGTAATAATAGTGATAGTAGTTTTTAACCTACTATCACTATATGGTGGATGATCATTCACTATAGCATTGGGTTACCAGTGCCCTCATAACTTTTTTCATTCTGGACACAACATCTTTCCCACCAGCAGGAGGAATGGGCAGTAATATGGGCACTCTGCTGCCGTTGTTTGTTAGCATTACAAACTGGAGCACTGCCCATGATGTCGGTGCAGCTCTCTTTGTCTGTCATCCTGCACTGTTGCTGGCCTTTTTTTTGACATCAACAGCTTCTTCTTCATCAGAGCCCCTGCCTGACTCAGAGCTGGATACCTCCCCTTGGCATTGAGCACATTCATGTGTGTAGGCCTCCCAGGTCACATCCATGTTGATCTTATGCTCATGTACATTGGGGTGTGAAGCTGAGAAGGTGAGTTCTCCAGGTGTTTCTGCACTTTTGAGTCATCAGCATATCATAAATGAATAGTGAAACATGCACTTACTACCCAGAAGCTTTCCATCAGACCCCATGAATGAATACCAAATGACCATTTTCATCCCCAGCTCAATATCCTGTTCCTCAATAAATCATTTGATACATTCTCCCTTATCTTTTGTGGCCAACCTTCAAAACACAGTAAGCAAAAAACAACTCTTGAACAGTAGGAGTTTACTTACTTCCTCTGTTGGTTCTGATGCTGCTTCAAACTCTTATTGTCCATCAAGTCCAGCTTGGCCAGCTGTTTTCCAGCCTCAGAAAGGCCAGTCAATTAATTACTGAACAGTAGCACATACACACCTCTTTACTAGAATTGACACCACCTTTGTTGGTGGCTGGAATGCAGTGACAGCTAGCATTGGCATTGAACCACCACTAGATGTGCTGGAGAAGATCACCCCAGTCTTTATCATCTGGTCTGGTGGCACAGATTTTGGCAATGACCTTGTTACTCGGGCAGTTCCATAGTTTTCATAATATGCTGAGCTATGCTGTCTCGAGCCTCCTTCATAGTCCACATGGTGAAAAGTAAGAAAGAACTGCATGTGCACATTGGTAATAGTATTTTTAATAAATCACCCAGTGGGCACATAAATAGCGCAATGCACGTGCACTGGGTAATAGTAATACTAATAGTAAATGGACCAAAGGACTTGTTTACTACTATTACTACTATTACTGCTGCTGCTTCTTAGATGTATCTTGAGCAAAACAGTAATATTTCTTCTTAATTACAGGGCTACAGGAGAAGAAGGAGGTACTTGGCAGCTCCAGACGTTGATATGCTGGTTATGCAGCTAGACTTACAAACTGACAAGAACTACCTCCTAGGCTATCCTAGAAGTCTGAGGATGAGTATAGGTTCACCTAGAGTGTCTATGGTGTTGAGACTCGAAGGTTGAACACCCTCGGAGCTTTGAAACTTGTTACTGGCTGTTGATCTAGCTAGCTACTGAGGTTGGATTACTTAGCAAGGAGTGCTATTAGGTGACAAGTGTTGTTGAGGAACCTGACTAACTGATTTACTTGATCAGTTAATGTCTACTGATATGAGAAGTATTGAGTGTTAGCTACAGAGTCTAATGACAAAGTCACGTGATAGATCCTCAGAGAGAAAGGAAAGAAAGAGATCACAGTGAGAGAGCTAAAGACCCAGAGGAGCACCTGACTCTGCATCGCATTTGTCATCAGACCCTACCACATGGTTGTTTTGCTAATACAAGACTTTCAGAACGGAATGCATCAGATATAGGGGCCTCAGAGGACTTCCGACCATCCATCCCAGCATAAGGACAATCAATGAGCCTTTCTAGGCTTGCCTAAAACCAGTGAAACGTGTTTCGACACATGCGTAGCATATGGACAATATTGGCTGCCTCTTCAGAAATAGCAATTCTGAGGAGGTGGGAAATTCAAATATACACGATCGGTGGCGCAGCATATGGATACCGACTCACAGTGTTGCCTTTCTGTGTCATTTCTCATCAGTTTTGACTCATTGGACTGAATACACACATGGCCATTGTAGATTTGTTTTGTTTTGTCTATATTTATCGTTTTGTACAAGTATATAAGGACCCGAGGACCTAGTAAATCAGTAGAATTAATGCCCCCTTGCCTACCCTCAGGTATTTGGCTTGGTGCAATACCATTTGTTTGATTGATCTCAAGTGTAAGATTAGTTGCTAAGTTTTGATCTTGAGACTGGGTCTTGAGAGTTTTGGTCTTGTGTACTCAGGAATACGGAACTTGTCTGGAATTGAACCTTGATTGGTTGGGATTGGAACCCATCAATTGAACATTGTCTTAAGGTCTTAAGAACTGAACTTTGCAATAAGTCTTGCAATCCAAGCAAACCACTTTGAAAGAAGTTTGATTTTGTGATTGAACTTTGCATGTTTTGAGACTGAGGAGCTTCTATTCCAAATATAGACTCCAAATCTATACACTAAGCAAAGAGACTCTAAAAAGTTGTCATCTGTGGAGGCCTCCTCTTGTGACAAACTTCAATAAGAGCATAAACATTGAGTGCCGGTTCCGAACTGGCATAGCCCGCTACCTGTCATAATCCAGGTAGCTTATTTACATACATACAAAGTGTTACGTTGTCATTTACAAATGCTAGTGAATTGTCCCAATCAGTTGTATCAACACTCTGAAGACAAGATGCAGAAAGACCATGTACTAAAATAAGATCGCAAAGGTCTGAAACAGAAGTATGCTGATCGTAAGAAATAGAATGATGACGGGCAAAAGTCTGCAATTCAGATTTTGACAGTCAAATCAATAGGAATGACAGAAGTGCCATCATGAGGGGAAGACGAGTTAAGGATACGATTGAAGAGACATAGAGCATCACACCTCACATTATTGGGGGATGAAAACTGACTCGATGGGATTGATTCGTTGACCAGAGCGGAAGCAAGAGCAGAGATCTTCGTGAAAGGCAGCTTCTGATCAACAGTGATATCATTAGCAAGACGACGTACAAATGCGATAGACATATTGGTTGCAGAAGGAAACACAAATGAAAGTTGGCCCAAAGTTGGCCACAAAGCCTCGCTATCATGATGGAGACCTCTTGACCGAGAACCAAACAACCAACAGAAGTCGACAGTTGAACCATCTGGATACCGGCAACGGACGTGACAAGGACTAGCTCGAAACCACACAGAAGAAGTCACAAATCTGCAATCGAAAGCAACAGGGACAGAGTGACTGTAGAAAAAAGCAGAGACACCTAGAGATGAGGAAGACATTGGGGGAACGGACATTAGAAACAAAAATAAAACATCAGACAACATTATTTAAATGAGATGCGGACCCGAGTTACAATGCTTTGGAGTGAAACAGAGCGGCTTTGGAGTAGCTGTTAGCGCCAAGAGATCGGCAAGGGCGAAACCATGCGGTCTTTGTTTGTAGGCAAACAAAACAGCACAGCAAATTCTCCAAAATGCTGATGGTGCGCGAAACCTTAAAAAACATGCACGATAGAACCCTCTACCTGAAGGTAGCGGGAATTAACTCACACCCCCAGAATATAAAGAGAGACTAGTGCATCTAGTAGGAGTTAGTTAGTGTGTGTTTTGGTGTTGTTTGTGGGTTGTGTTGTTGCAGGTCGTTTTCCATGAGACTTCCCTCAGCCAGCACCTTCACTCGCTTCTAGCGCCTCTCAGGTGTTGACAGCCCCGCATGTGTGCAGACCCCACCCCACATTACCATCAAGTGGTAGCTGTGCTACAAACCAATCTCCCTCAGAATCATGTGACAGCTCCTGGCTGCTATTCCACTTTCCCAATCCTGCATCCTTGACTGTAACTTTGTAATAACCACAGCACTGGCAGATATTGGTGATTCGAGAGTGATCTGGATGGATGTAGGGACACTTGCAGGGTAGATATACCAAGCACTTTTGACAGAAGATGGGTAGTGGTTGAGAGAATGGACATCGACCAGCATGAGACCAGCTGAAGTGACATAACCAGCTTTCTTCCAGAATGTAGATATCAGTGTGACTGCTCACTCTTCCCTGGCTGTTGAAGACAGGGCCTACAAAATTGGGATGGTGCTCGTAGTGGTGCAATTCAACCAGAGAAAGAATAATACTGTGAATGAAGGCAGGAACAAGTTTCTCTGAACCAAAACTGATGATATAAGGAATGGACATGCTATTAAAATGGTTAACCAGGCTGTGCATGCACATTAATGAGTCTTTATGCTCTCATAAGTGCAGTTAGAAACTCTCTTGCTTCCAAAAGCCACCTGTGCTTAGGATAATCAGCTTGCTGGGCAAATCAGCTCTCTTGCTAATCTCTTGCCAAAGGTTCTTGGGGAAGAGCATCTTGAAAACATCCACAAAGTCATCTGAGGCAGGCAAGTCCTTCTGGTTGGTGTATTTCAGCAATGATGAGTTGGATATGGATGGAATAGTGATGAATATGATGAGGCTACTAAAGCTAAGCAGGTTTTAGTTGATCCAACCATTGCAGGTCAAAGAACATACCAGCTGAGTGTCAACATTTCAATAGCATCAACTAATAGTCATATGATTCTGACAGTGATTCTGATCAGATTCTGCAACAATTCTGATGTCAGAATTGTGTCCGAATCACTTTTTACTCTGACCATCATGATTCAACATATGGAGGACCGTTTGAGAAAATGGGTGAGGAATGAGATTAGAGAAATATATAGTCACAGGTATGAGGCTCTGAGCTGGAGGACAGAAACAGTCAGCTTATGTATTTGATTGTTTGTGTTAGGAACTATACAGTATTACATAAGAATAAGTGGATGCAATCAACATGGGCAGTCAGCATTGTCTTTGAGAATCGTTAAAACACTTCCAGAGGCATTTCACCGATTCAGACAATTCTGGACAATTCTGTCAGGATCAGTGACTCCAAAATTGGATCACAATCACCTGTCAGAATCATTGCTAAATTGTCAACTCTGACCATGGCTAATCCCTTAGCAATCTCAACCCATAGTCTGTTTTGATTGTGTCTCAGCCATCATAGTCTTGACTGGTCTGTTGTTGCCTGATCACATAGATATTGTTGTAGAAGTAGTCTTGCAGCAAATGGATGCATAGACTCAATAGTTTGTGGTCATGGATGAAGACATATGGTACTCCAATTGACTCACAGTAGTCTGTTTGCCATGACCCTCTGTTTGTGTATCATCTTGTCTCTGCTGATCAACATTTGCTCCTTCAATGTTCAATGGAATGTTGGGATACCAGCCATGCTCTCCAACAGAACATAGACCAAAGAATGATATGCTGGATGAACATCATGAATGCGCTGTTTGCTGCCAATATGACACAACTCTAATAAAATATCCTGATAAGCTCCTGGATTGGTGCCATCTCCACAATAACAGCTATCTCATCCAATGTTGGCAAATTATATCTCCTTTGATCATACTTGAAGCCACACCACAACATTTTTGCAGGATTTTCTCTTTGTAGTCTCTGCTCCTCTAGATGTATATGCTCAAATGCATGTCTATATCTCTGACTATAAACATTGTTCTGGTAAAGAACACCTTAAATTTTGGTGCATTGGCCTAGTTATTGGCCACTCAACAATTAATCTGATCTAGAGGGTTGTCCATAAAGGTAGATCTGGGTATATTTTTTGTTACCATTCTCATTAGGCAGAAGCTGATCATGGTTATGATATAAAGCCCCCTGGATTTTAAACACACATGGTCCAGTAGCCTGGTTTACTGTAGAGAAGCCATACTAAATGCATTATTATAGAACTGGATTTTTTGCAAAAATTGATTAGAGCTATCATCCTCTCTAAAGATCATGAGGTGGCTGCAAATATGGGAGTGAGATTTTCCCACATGGCTCTTGATGCATGTTTGAGAAGAGTTGAAAAAAGTCCACAATTGATGTCTCTCTCAATTCTGAGCTCTTTTGAAGGAGCCTGAGTAGATGAGAAATGACTTGCAAGAGTAATGAAAGCACATATGTGCCTCAATTTGAATGTACCTCACCTTTCAAAGACACTCACAGCCTCCTGTAATGGGCCATCCCGATTCAATTCAATTGAAGGACAGTGATATGTGAGTAACCTATTATTATGTCTTATAAGTCCTCACTCCAGTGTCAGTATAGGAACTATACTACAGATATGGTTTATACTGTATACCATACATATATGCTGTTAGGTGTGTACATATACTATTTGGTTGGAACCTTACTGGTGGCTGCAGTGTGGTGTGGCAGCACAGAAGCACTGCTGCCATGCTGCCATTCTGCTGTGCCATGCTGAGCTCCTATGGCACATGCTCTTACCCAGGGGAGTTATATAATCAATTATAAAAGCAATTATATAATCAGGCACCGTCCTATTTTACATTAGGGGTGTTTAAGCCTTGACTTATTTGGCCACTTATTTTCCCACTTATTATGCTACTTATTTAATAGGGGAGCTCAAGGTTGGCCATTATTTGCCGATTATTTTTTTACTTATTTGTCACTTAGCATTTTGGCAGTAATTTTAGAATAAGTAAACAAATAAGTAAACAAAAAGTGGTGAATAATTCCAACCTTGAGACCCCCCGCAACAAAAAGCAGGCAAAAAGTGGCTTTTTTTATTACTTTTTTTGACATTTCTCTGCCAAAATGACAAATAAGTGAGAAATAAGTCACTTATTTCTGAAAAAGCAACCCCCCAGCTGCTTTTCCAGCTACTTATTTGCTTGATTATTCTGTCACTTATTTGAAATAAGTAGAGAAATAAGTAAAAAATAAGTAGCTAATAAGTAAAGAATAAGTAGAGGCTTGAGCAGACCTAATAATTGGCTCTAAACTAATAAGTAGCCAAAGCTTGAACACCCTCACTTTGCAAAAAAGCTAATAAGTGACTTATTTTTCACTTATCTTTGATATTTCCCTGCCAAAATGATGAATAAGTGGTAAATAAGTCCTACTTATTCAGCCACTTATTCAAAATAAGTAGAGAAATAAGTGGGAAATAGGTGAAAGCTTGAATGACCCCATTTTTTGCCAAGACCAAGGCCTATTCAAATTGTAGTGTTCAACTGCACTTAGCACCATGCCTTCATGTTTGCAAGTAGCCATGATGTAGATGATTCAGAATATGTAATTTGTTTGCTGAGATAAGCTCAAATGGGCTGGGAAATGAGCAAATAAACATGCCCACATCTGGAAGGTCAGTTGTACAAGAAAGTGAGTATTTGTGGACCTAGGTTTTTTCAGGCTGTGATTTCAACTGGAGGTCTACTTTCCTAGCCAGTATTCCTCTGTTCTGCATTTGACCCCGCTAACCAACACAGATTTGACCAAATTGGTGGTGGATATATCCATTTTTCAACCTCTTCTATGCCCTAGGCAACTTTGCCGATCTTACCACAACCACAGTAAACCACTACCCAGTCGGCAAAACACTACCCAGTCAGCAAAACACTACCCAGTCAGCAAAACTATCAAAAGTCCATTTCCCAATCAATTGAATCAGTGTTTGCGCTACCAGCATCTGGCGTATGATTACTCTTCTACACCTGGCCGAGTCAACTTGGTATGGTTTGCAAATGGGAATAAGGGGACTCACGTGACAATTGAGGGTGCTGTTAAGCTTCACAAGTTGATTGATGCGTTGAGATTGAGTGTGAAGGAAGGGAGGTTATTGATTTGTGATTGTGGCAGAATCGGCAGTTGCTAAGACACAAGTATGTCTTCTGAATTGTAGTAGCCTTCTCTCCAATTGTGATTTATCTGAGTGCTGCTTCACAATACTCTTATTCAAAGGCTTGTAAGACTGCATTCTGAGATCCGATGGGTAGCCTTGCTTGTCTCTGAATCCTCACCATGGTCCAGTCTGGTAACACCAGTGCATGTACTCGATTGCTGTGTGGTCAGGGCTATTATCATTGTGGTTTAAAGTGTACCGAACTGTCCAAACAATGTAACTGATGACCAAGTTGCGGGTATTTCCAGATTTCGCCATCTTTGTTAGGTTCCATCTCACTGCCAAACAAAAGTTTTACGAGTGGACTTTCCAGAACCGTTAGGACTGAGAGCAGCAATTGATGAGGAGAGGGAGACTTGAGCTTGAGGAGTAATATCAAGGATCTTTGCTGGGCAGACAAGGAGGGTACTCTGGAAATAGGATCTGAAGAACGTGGACATACATCTTGAGCAAACTCTTAGGGAGCTCAGGCATGATTGGACACAAAGACTTTGGCTTGTCTTCATTCCAAACTGAAACATTAATGGCTTACAGAAACCTACCAGTCACAAAACAGTCCCAAACACCGTCTTCAAACTGCCTTTACCAAGTCTTTACACAATATTCTTGTTCTTTTGCCAGTGAATGTCCAAGGAAGGAGATATGATTCAATTCATTGGCAATGGAATGCAACACCGTTGAACGAACTTTCAGAATGTACTAATTCAACAATGGCCGCTGCTACGCTCGATTTCTCAGCTTTTGACCATCATGCAGCATATCATACCAGCAGAAAATGTTCTCTCAGGCTATTGCTCCTAGTTCTGTACCTGAAGCATTCAAAGCGAACCATCCAGTCATGACGGAGATGCAGACTAATGGTATGTGGGCGTCCTTTCTTATTACTATGTTGCTGATGATGTACAGTGAAGCTAGTTACACGCTATTCAATTCCTGTATCCCATTCAAAATAAATAACAATCTTTTCAACTCTATGCATTCAGTTACTGTGATCCTTGGACATTCAGTAAGAAAACTCACCCAACGCATCCTAGCTAGATTTCTGGAGGAAGATGACACAGACAGCGGCCCTGAGGGAGATGGATGTGGCTCATGAGTGAAGGATTGTACCGAGGTGTCCTTGCGAGGAGGAGTTGTACAGAACGGCCATTACTGTGCTCCAGGGCATATGAAAGAGGACTTTGGCCATGTTTGTCCCTGGTGTTGATGTTGATGCCTTGGATAGACAGAAGGGATCTAACAATGACTCCACTGCAGTGTGATTTACTCCAGCCGCCACAAAGCTTGAAATGCCGATACATGCATGCTGTGCAGCAGATGTCCACACCTGCCACATACAATAGTGGATTTTGGCCATCCTTGTCTATAGAGTGGACATCCACATCAGCCCTGGCAATGAGCCATTCTACGGTTTGTGTGCGCCCATGTTCTGCTGCATATGAAAGTGGTGACTATCCTTTGAATCCGCATTGATGTTTGCCGAGGAGAGGAGGATTTTAACGATATCACCTTCCCAGAATAATGCAGCTGCAGCAGCGTATGAAAGGGGGGTTCGGCCATTTTTGTCCTTCAAGAGAATGTCTACTCCTGATATGGCCAGGAGAGCATTCACTACCTCTTCACTGCCAGATTGTGCCACATAGGAGAATGGAGTCCAGTCAATTTCATCTTTGGAGTGGACATTGACATCTGCTCTGGCGAGGAACTGCCATACTATGCTCAGGTGCCCATTTTTTGCTGCATATGAAAGTGGTGTCTGGCCGTGACTGTCTTTTGAATCTGCATTGACATTTGCTAAGGAAAGGAGGATTCTGACGATATCACTGTTCCAGGATGATGCAGCATATGAAAGGGGGGTTCAGCCATTTTTGTCCTTTGAGAGAATGTCTACTCCAGGTATGTCCAGGAGAGCTTTCACTACCTCTTTACTGTGAGATTGTACTGCATAGGAGAATCAAGTTCATCTTTGGAGTGAACATTGACATCTGTTCTGGCAAGGAACTGCTGTACTATATCCAGGCTCCCATACTCTGCTGCATAAGAAAGTGGTGTTCGGCTGTGACTGCCCTTTTAATCCGCTGATAGGAACGCTACGGGGCGGGGTCTGCACACGTGCGGGGCTGTCAACACCTGAGGCAGGCGCTAGAAGCGGGTGAAGGCGATAGCTGAGGGAAGTCGCACGGAAAACGATCCGCAACAACCCAACCCACAAACAATACCAAAACACACACTAACTAACTCCTACTGAGATGCACTAGTCTCTCTTTATACTCCGGGGGTGTGAGTTAATGCTCTTTTGAAGTTTGTCACAAGAGGAGACCTCCATGGATGACGACTTTTTAGAGTCTTGTTGCTTAGTGTATAGATGTGGAGTCTATCTTTAGAATAGAAGCTCCTCGGGTCTCTAAACATGCAAAGTTCAATCATGAAATCAAACTTCTTTCAAAGTGGTTTGCTTGAGTTGCAAGACTTATTGCAAAGTTCAGTTCTTTAGACCTTAAGACAATGTTCAATTGATGGGTTCCAATCCCAACCAATCTAGGTTCAATTCCAGACAAGTTCCGTATTCCTGAGTACACAAGACCAAAACTCTCAAGACCGAGTCTCAAGATCAAAACTTAGCAACTAATCTCGCACTTGAGATTAATCAAACAAACAAATGGTATTACACCGAGCCAAATACCCGAGGGTAGGCAAGGGGTGTTAATTCTCTACTGATCTACTAGGTTCTTGGGTCTTATATACTTGTACAAAACGATAAATATAGATGAAACAAAACAAAACTACAATGGCCATGCATGTACTCGGTCCGATGAGTCAAAACTGATGAGAAATGACATAGAAAGGCAACACCGCAAGTGGGTATCCATGTGCTGCGCCACCGATTGTGTCTTATTTGAAATGCCAACCTCCTCGGATTTGCTATTTCTGAAGAGGTGGCCGATCCTGTCCATATGCTACACATGTGTTGAAACACGTTTCACTGGTTTTTGGGTGAGTCTAGAAAGACCTATCGATTGTCCATGTGTTGTGGCAGATGGTCGGAAGTCCTCCAAGACCCCTATGTCTGATGCTTCCCATTCCGAGGGTCTTGTATTAGCAAGACTACCATGCGGTAGGGTCTGATGATGAATGCGATGCATAGTCAGGTGCTTTTCTGGGTCTATAGCTCTCTCGCTGCATTCTCTTCCTTCCTTTTCTCTCTGAGGAGCCATCACGTGACTTCATAGTTAAACTCTGTAGCTAACATTCGATACTTCTCGTACAGATAGACATCAACTGATCAAGTAAATCAGCTAGTTAGGTTCCTCAACAATACTTGTCGCCTATTAGAACTTGTCTCTAAGTAATCCATCCTCAGTAGCCAGCTAAGTCCAAGATCAACAGCTAGTAATGAGTTTCGAAGCTCCAAGGGCATTCAACTGTCGAGTCTCAATACTATAGTACTATAGACACTCTAAGCGAACCTGTAACCTTCCTCAGACTTCTAGGATAGCCTAGATAGAGGCTCTTGTCAATTTGTAGGCCTAGCCGCATAACCAGCGTATCACCGCATCAACATTTGCTAAGGAAAGGAGGATTTCGACAATATCACTGTTCGAAAATGCTGCGTATGAAAGGGGGGTTTGGCCATTTTTGTCCTTCAAGAGAATGTCTACTCCTGGCACAGCCAGGAAAGCTTTCACTACCTCTTTGCTGCCTGATCCTGCCACATAGGAGAATGGGGTCCGGTTGATTTTGTCTTTGGAGTGCACATCGACATCTGCTCTGGCAAGTAACTGCTGTACTACATCCAGGTGCCCATTTTCTGCTGCATATGAAAGTGGTGTTCAGCTGTGACTGTCTCTTGAATCTGCATTGATATTTGCAGAGGAGAGGAGGATTTTGATGACACCACTGGTACCTGTCAACCTCAAGACATAATCACTAGATGAGGCATAAGAAAGGGGGGTTCGGCCATTTTTGTCCTTCAAAAGAATGTCTACTCCTGGTATGGCCAGGAGAGTTTTCACTACCTCTTCACTGCCTGATCCTGCCGCATAGGAGAATGGGGTCCGGTCGATTTCATCTTTGGAGTGCACATCGACATCTGCTCTGGCAAGCAACTGCTGTACTACACCCAGGTGCCCATTTTCTGCTGCATACAAAAGTGGTGTTCGGCTGTGACTGTCTCTTGAATCTGCATCGATATTTGCAGAGGAGAGGAGGATTTTGATGACACCACTGGTATCTGTCAACCTC
The DNA here is from genome assembly GCA_003313965.1 of Megacollybia marginata. NCBI lineage: Eukaryota > Fungi > Basidiomycota > Agaricomycetes > Agaricales > Porotheleaceae > Megacollybia > Megacollybia marginata. Next base: position 27,167 of record QLOY01002714.1, read on the forward strand.
AAGACATAATTGCTAGATGCAGCATAAGAAAGGGGGGTTCAGCCATTTTTGTCCCTCGAGAGAATGTCTACTCCTGGTACAGCCAGGAGGGCTTTCACTACTGTTTCACTGTCAGATCCTGCTGCATAGGAGAATGGAGTCCAATTGATTTCATCTTTGGAGTGGACATCAACATCCGCTCTGGCAAGCAACTGCTGTACTACATCCAGGTGCCCATTTTCTGCTGCATAAGAAAGTGGTGTTTGGCTGCAACTGTCCATTGAATCTGCATCGATATTTGCAAAAGAAAGGAGGATTTCGATGATACCGTTATCTCTCCAGGATGATGCAGCATATGAAAGGGGAGTTTGGCCATTTTTGTCCTTTGAGAGAATGTCTACTCCTGGAACGGCCAGGAGAGCTTTCACTGCCTCTTCACTGCCAGATCCTGCCACATAGGAGAATGGAGTCCAGTCGATTTCATCTTTGGAGTGCACATCGACATCTGCTCTGGTGAGGAGCTGCTGTACTACATCTAGGTGCCCTTTTTCTGCTGCATGTGACAGCGGAGTTCAGTGGCAGTTGTCCTTTGAGTCAACTTTGATACCTATAGCAGTGATAAGAGCCTGGACAATCTCGCTCCTGCCCCATTCTGCTGCATAGGATAATGGAGTTTGCCCATGTTCATCCTTTGTATTAACACATGCTCCAATTGGCTAGTAGTTGCTCTAGCACCTGAAGGCTGCCATTCATTGCAGCATACATCAGTGGTGTGCAGTGTGGACCAATTGTTGTATTGACAAGTCCACTATCTGTCATTATGACATGTTTCAAGATGTCAGAGAGGTTGTACCAGGATGCAAAATAGATGAAGCACATATCACCTTGCTTTGTAATACTAGTTCCTTGTGTGCAGTGAATGAGGTATCTGGTTATGCGAGAGTCGTGCATAAATGAACAGTCAAGTTTGGACAGGTCTTGCACGTGTTGGAGAAGGTATGGTATTAATTGTGCTGCTTGAGACGAGAGAGAAATTTTCGATATGCCAAACATGAGGTAATGCTTGGGAATTGATCTAGGAAATCCGAGATATCTGACACAGGTCGACAACATATCCTCAGGAGAAAGTAGGTAGTCACGGCACCAGGCATCTAGACTTTTGTCATGACAGGCATCTAGATGTTTGTCACGACAGTTGTCCAGGTATTCTTTGACAGTGTAATCTATATAGTATGAGCTTGTCATACCATAGACTCGGATTTGAAACAACTCACGAACACAACCTAAAACTGTGACTGGGGGCCAGTCTAGGGTTTCTGAGTCCCAAAGCGTCACCAGTCCGACACACAATCGTAAAATTTCTTCAGACAGCATCAGCTTCTCTTCATTGATCTCAGTGGTGCACATTGGGACAGCCAAAGCGTAACGGACTCCATCCACTGTGAGTGGAAATGGGGAAAAGGCTAGTCTAGTATTTGTCACAGGGTGATAACCGCCTGACCCCCCCACTTACATAATCATCGAAACGAATATCCAGCTCTTATGGATATCCTGTAATGCTCACATTGTACCAATACATATAACGAGCCATTTGGGACACAATCTGACAATATTGATCTTTACATGGAAGTCTAAACCTTTAAAAAATGACCCGAGCAAGTCTTGTCACTCACCTGTCACAGGTCTGTGACATATTTCGTACAGCTATTTCAGGTCATCGCGTATGGTAGCCAGTATGTAGGAGTGCTTGAGGAGACTAGTAAACACTGTATCAGTCATGCTTAGTAGTTACATTGCTCTGAACAGTTGAAGATTTGGTACAAAAGATGATTACATAAGTCACTGGGTCTGCAGCCAACGAGGTCACTTAAGTGACAGACTCAATCCACGTCACACGTCCCAATTTCGTGATCGTGGATTAGTCTGTTTATAAGAGACTAGGAAAAGGCAACCCAGGAAAGTATTTCAAGAGCCCACTTTTGATGAGATGGATCTATCTGATCAAGTGTGTTCTTGTACCTATCATGTAAGGTTGAAGGGAGACTGTTCAATTTTCTTTTGACCTCAGCAATAGTTAAACAATCCCTCAGCTCATCAAGATGAAGCTGTGCTGACAGGGAACCTCACCATGAAGATGTGAGGGAGCTGACTACGCTGCTACTAAAAACTAACTAGAGAGAGGGAACCGATCACGGGATGGCGAGGAGAAGCAAAGCTCTACACTCTACACCACACACCAAACCACACTTAATTCCAACACTCTAAAATGCCTTAGAACACCGCCCAAGCACTTCTTCGTTTATTTTATTTCCCTTGAGTTTGTTTGGCTCACGGAATGCACACCCGCGGATACACGGACACAAACAAAACTGAAAATGCAGACAAGGAGAGTGGTACCAGATGTACTGGTGCAAAGACCGAAGTCTCAAGGTCGACTATAAGTTGGGGTATTTCCTTATCAGGAAAGAGAGGGGCGTCCTAGAACAGCGGACTAAAATGGCCTCACCACAATATGTGGCTAACACCAAGCGGGGCAGCGACCTCGTGGATACACGAAACTCCGGCTACAATGAGTGACCTGGGGGAGATCTTTCCTCAATTAGGACAAGACTCCACGGACGCTCTAGCTGACCGAAACTGTTGTATGTGAGAGTGCTAGGTATTACTACCTGCTAGATACACGAAGGCTGCCTGCCTGTATTCTATTCTGCTACACCACTACTCCGTGAGCTTTTATACCTTTCCTACTTCCTCCAGAAACTTCCAATCACCTGACTTCGGCACCAGCATACGTCTCCCTTTCTACTAATCCTGCTTTTGTTTCCTCCTGCTGAAGTACCTGCCATGCTGCAGAAAGTGATGTCACCCATTCCAGCTTACGCATCCTTGCAGGTTCACGAGTAAGTTGTATTTGCTTATTTCTTAATGACAATCCTCCATGGTCTCGTCACTTCGCAGTCACGTGTATGGTCCCATCATGTCAACTCGGCTAGGCCTTGTCATACTCCAGTTACTGAGTAGACTATGTCCAGTTGCTTGTTTAGAGTAGTTAACTATTGCTTGTTTAACGTTTTGTGTCCTCTTAGCTACCACTAGAGGAACCAGTCCTTATTCCACAGGTTTAGCTCTGCCCCGCTCTTCTGCTGCACCGCAGGCTAGCGATCTCCGTAAGCGAGGGATGACTTCAACTAGACAGTTACCATTGCCTGTTTATAATTTATAAAATGTTCTATAAAAGGGGGCACAGGTGAATCGTGATGGCTGGGTACGATAGCAAAGGCTTCCAGGCCCTAGTTATCCTCCTCAACCTGGTTTGTGACTGCCCGCAGGCTCACAGGACCTGTTTGCCATATAATAGACCTCTAGGGAGTCTTTCCCTAATTTCAAGGTTACTATTGCGAAATTGTAAGATTTCAGGCTTGGTCACTTTCAAGTCTTATCAGCACCATAAGAAACCTATGACCACATGGTCAGCTAATCTAGTAGAACAAATGAAAAAGCCTGAGATTGTCTTACATTCCGTTCGCTTTCTCAATAACTTTCTCCGTAATAGTCTCTGGTGGCAGCTGCTTCACGCTGGTATTCAGCCAAAATTCCTGCAGCCATGTAGTAATATACAGAGCTAGATCTTCTCGATGGGTACAAATCTCAATTTTTTATGGTTTGTGAATAAATTGGCAATGTGAGGACGTGATGTATAAAGTATCCGCAATGTGGGGCTTAATGATTCCAGTTTCTGGACGATTTGCCATTGAAGTGATTTATGCACTTCATCGAGGGCATCAATGATTACAAAGACGGCGTCGTAAGTAGCCATCTCTGCCTCCATTACTGACACAAGGCTCCATTCCACATCCAATGGCGTTCTGGTATTCCATGTATCCAGAAGGTACTGGCTATGGATACTATGCTGGACAAGCTGGCGAAGAAGGGCCTTCAGTATGGCAGTGACTTGAAAGTCACGTTGACCTTGATAACGCAGCCGTCCAGGCTAAATTTATTATAATTCTGAGTGTACTTGCACATCGGTATCATGCAAGAGAATACATTGTTCTATTTTGCTGTGTACCATAATAAACCACGAAGCGTAGATAATAAACCACGAAGCGTAGATAATAATCCGCAGAGTGTAAAATAATAATCCACAAAGTGTAGATAATAATCCACAGAGTGTAAAATAATAATCCGCAGAGTGTAAAATAATAATCTGCAGAGTGTAAAATAATAATCCACACAGTGTAAGATAATAATTCACATAGTGTAGGATAATAATCTGCATAGTGTAGAATAATAATCCATACAATAATCCCAGCAGTGTGCAATGATAATTCCACACTATGCGCCACATACCGCATCAGAGCTCCTCCTGCCGGTAGTCTCCCAGAATCCATCCATCCTCCCATCCATGCAGCTCATCGTTTGCTATTGATATCTCTGCACCAACTCCGTAAACGCGTAAAAAAATGCTTCTCAGTGCCTCTTCCAGTCTGACTTCTTTCTGAAACCATAAGCGGTCCTTGGAGTGAACACCTTGTTTCATCCACTGGCTCCCCAGTCGGAACAGATACGATGCACATGCGCTCAATGCCTCGTGCAACGCTGCCTGTCGATACGCATACGCTGCCCGACCTTCCTCTAGACCCCTCTCCAGACCCACTGTGTTCGTTCTTGCCTTCTCCTTCCACCACTCGCAATGCCAGTCCATGAAAACAACATACCGGTGCATTTCCTCAGACGTTAGAACTACCTCCTCACGCCATCGTTGATATCTTGCTCAGGCTCGTAGCCACTGTAATCTGAGTTCTGTATAGCCTGTTAGATATCAACATAGTTGTCGTGCAGTATAGCTTTACCATCATCCACTGAGTCCTTGTCCTCAGGATCAGCACCCATCTCCATCCAAATCCACGACAGCGTCACATATCCTTCACCAATTCCATAACCTTGAGGCAGAGGCCGAACATCCTCCTTCTTGAGAGATTTGAACTGAAGCCTCCACGAATCGGGTTTCTTCAGCAGGGGGGCCAGTACAGCCATCGCCCTATGAGCTCGATTGTAACGCCTGGTGTAACCATCAATCCGAGACATGCAGTTCTTGATAACCGTTTGAGATTTCGTGTTCACTGCAACACCGATCACGCCTTGGTGTCGTGTACTTTGCAGATATGCATACAATCGAAGGTTTGTTCGAATACCTTCCAAACAATCATTCGCGGCAGCCACACGCATCTGCCACTCATAATCGCGCAAGGAGTCATTGCATTCCGTCGAGCTAACAATATCAGAAGGGAGGTAGAGTCGCCACTTGGACACAGGATCATCGGCATCCT
>QLOY01002718.1:0-19317 GCA_003313965.1 Megacollybia marginata
ATTGAACCACAAATCTTTATCTTGATCTGGGTCCAATTCGTCTTTGGGCTCTGCGGACTCCTCTAATCTTCTGCCAATAAGTTGATCAAGTACTTGATCTCCTTAGTCAATGTAAGCTTTTCTCTTGCGAAGTATGGGATGACCCTAAACCTCGCGACTTTCGAATGCAAGACCAATCCATCCATCTCCGTGAGAAGGTAGGATCCTCCGCTGGATTGTTTTATCACTATTAGGGGCCCTAGCCACCTAGGTTTCAACTTTTGATTTAGGTGATCTTCGATTGATGTGTTCCGCATCAATACTAGACTTCCCGGTTCAAACTTATAATCTTTTATTGTGCATACATGTTCTTTCTCGTATCTCTTAACCCAAGCATGTTTACCCCTGTCTACGTGTTTCTGCATCTCTAAGACATGTTGTTGGTGCTTTGCTAAGGCTCGGGCCCTAAAGCCTATTAACTCTTTGGTGGTAAGTACCCTATCTGGTAACTTTACTAACCACATTGCTTCTAAGAGATCCAGCGGTATGACTGGATGCACTCTGGTGACTGCGAAGAACGGGCTACATCCCATTCCTTTTTGAGTCATGATCCTTTCTGCCCATAATGTGAATGGTAAGTACCAGGGTCCATAGGATCAGTGATTGTAATGGATACTGTAGGGGGGGTGAGTCTGATCGCCATCTTTCTATAGTACCAGCTTTATAGAGCCATTTCTGTCATATTCAAGTTGCACCACATACCAGTGTAGGAACGGTTGACCTAAGATCATATCATGATCTCCAAGGTTATGATAGGTGATTGGGAACCAATCTTTAAAGGAGCATCAGTTACTATACCTTGAAGCTGTTCTGGATCCCCATGTATTCCTTTAAGAGACCATCTAGCGCCTTCAAAATCAACTGGCATATTTGCTTTCTGTTGGAAACAAAGGATTAGTGACATTTAACTCAGAACCCGTATCAATCATGGCTAAGAAAACAACTCCATTAACTTCAAGTTTGAACTTACCCACTACCATTGCGAGAAGCTTCTCTGACTGTAAGATTGCGCTCCCATACTTTACGAAAAATAGATCAAAAATGTCGAAGTTTTCAACCTGAAGTCTCGAGGCAATTTTAACATTACCCATTGAGTCGATATGTTCAGTGGATTCATCTGTAGATCCACTCAAATACTTCACTTGTTTTGAGGTATAGACTCTCTTGGTTTGTTGCTTCACCAATTAACTTTGCAGTGCGGGACTCGACCCTATCACTTGATAGACAGGAACCGACACCCATTGATTCATAATCTCATCATAGAGTACCTTTGGATCAGCAGTATCTTGAATATCAGAAGTAAAGTGGCATTGAGGTCCCAATTGATTGGCCGGTTTCTTGGTCACGTCTTTCATTTCCACTTCTGGTGTATTGCTTACCTTATTCTTGTGAGGCAACAAGTCCATCCATCCATCTGAACAATTGATTGGATTAGTAGGAGGTGGAACCTGTATATCGGTTTTTGGTGGATTTGGATTATTACCTGTAATGGGTATCCGATTTTGATCTGTACTTGACTTACCTTTTATATCACTAGGCTTCTTTGTTGGGTCGAATCAATTGGATGTATCCTTTCCTGATCGAAGGGCAGGACTTGATTCAATAATCCCTGTGGAGACTCTGTAAGTCCTACCTTCTATTACTTCCACTCCATCCCAGTGGAGTCCTAGGTAAGTCGTCTCCATTAGGTAACATATACCTATTACGTTCTTGATTATAAATAACCAATTTGTCTCTTAAGAGTAGTGCCATTTGTGGACATTTAGAGGGATGAAGTGGGTGAGTACCTACCTCAGCACAGATAAAACAACGACTGGATCCTGTGGTTCCAGTATTGGTACTACTATTACCTTTCTTAGAATAGAACAGATTAAGAAATTCTTGAGTCTGTATGGAGTTTAATTTGAGTTCACTCATCCATTGGATGAGTTTATTGAGTTCACTAGTTGGTTCAGGGGTTCCAGATGGTAACGGTGCACCTGGTTGGGTCCACTGAACATCACCTCGATAATTTCCTGCGGGTTCTTCAAACTGGACCTGTAACAACAGTCGATCTTGATCTGGAGCAACATTGTATAGTAAAGAATCTGGATCATATCGAGTTTGAAGCAATTGGAGAGTGACCGCAATTTTTGGAGGGTCTGATTTAGTCCGATTAGCCTTGGGTAAGTGCTCCACAACCCAATCTCGGAGTGTGTTTGGCACCCTAAAATAAATTTAGAATCTCTCGCTTTAGCTGTTCTCTACTAGTGAAGCTGCCAAGGTAGAAAATTGCCTGTAATAGCCTTCTTGTTAGAAAAGGGTGGCTTGACACTGTTCTCTGTGCAAAAACTAGTCAGCTGTGCCTCGGTTACTTGGGGTGGAGCCTCAGAAGTTCTGTATAAGGCAATGAGCATAGCCTTCACATCCTGCCATACTTTACCCGATTTTTCCTTGTTAAACTCTGGTAGGAACCGTATTTCTGCTTTAACTTTGTCAGTAGAGTAATCATACATATAGTCAACAAGTAAATCTTTATCAGTAATGCCTGCTGCAGCTCTATGAAGGACAATTTTATTGAGGAAATCACAGGGATAACAGCCATTGAATAGGGGAGCGTTTGAGGGGCATGGGCATAAGTAAATTGACATTGGGAGGGAGCGTTATTGCAGGAGGCTGTTGGCTCATGGTTAAAGTGTGGTTGTAGAGGTAGTGTTGGCCTGATTTTCAGCTTGATAACTCCTGTGGTGTGATGATAAGGATAGGGGTATTGTAATTTCTGAAATGTCAGAAAAACGGGTTTTTAAAAGACACAGAAAACCTGAAAACCCCCTGTGGTGGTCACTACTGTGGAGAACTGAGTTTGTCTACTAATAGATGGGGTTCAGCAGGTCATGTCAGATGAATAAGGTTGGAGGTTGGATTGAGGTTGGGAGTGGCTGTTATATGTGTATCGGTTTATCTGTAAAGATCAGATGGCTCAGAATATAGTACTCAACTCAATATAATCTCAATGGCTCAATATTTGCTTGTTTGGTGGCTCTAATAAATTCTGAGAAGGATGTATGCGGAAAAGGGGTGGTGATTACTAATCCTTACAAACGGATAATAACTACAAGTCTGGATCTCTATAAATGAACATATATACAGTGTCTGTTGGGTTATTCCCAAAGTAGACATGAATCCGTTCATCCTATCATCCCACTGGCATACCACTAGACTTGAAATACAACTGCTGAGAATGTCATGAGGGGGACCAGGCCTCTATGTGCTTGCTCAAGGCACAGACTAGCAGAAGAGTGGTGTGAGTGTTCCGATATTCAGATTGAGTTCTGTCCTATGTTTTGAGTAGTACAAAAGTGAATAAGTGAATCAGGGAGAAAAGAATAAAAAAAAACGAGTTGAGTGTAAGGATAATGAAAGATAGTGGAAAATTGGAGTGGTGGTGGGGAAGTCGATATAATGCAATCATGTATTGGCATCAGTGTCGGTTTACAATTGAGTGAATGGGGTTGAAAGTGAGAATTGAAGTGTGGAGTTGATGATCCTTCCACACCTCACCCATGTAGAAGCCACGAAACTAGTGGAACCAGTTGATGGGGCTCTCCTGACCAGAGCCCTCAAGGCATCTGCAAACAGAGTTGCCGCTGGCCTAAATGGGATTATTACTGAATTCTATAAGAAATGTATGGCACTATACGATGTGGAAGAGTCATCGACTCTATACATCGATTCCCTTCCTATCAACCATTCCTTCGACTGTACATTGACACTAGCGCAAGTACACGATTGCGCAATATCAACTATTCAACTCCTCACCATTAATTATCAACAATTGCTGTCCTATCCTGTCCACACCATCAATTCAATATTTCATTCTTATCCTATGTACAACACTTCAATACTTACGACTTGAGGATGAAGGATACTCGATGAACTTGCACCACCCTTCTGAGGAATTCCATGCCTTGAGCAAGCACATCAGGAAAAACCCTTTTTGACCTGGCAAACCTGGCAAACTTGAGTAAACCTGAGTCAACCTAAGTCAACCTGAGCTGATCTGGGACTAACCTAGACATGACCTGGGCTGACCTGGGTTGACTTGGGCTAACCTAGACATGACTTAGGTTGACCTGGCTGACCTGAAAATTGAGACTTAAACCTGGGACTGACCAAGGTTGACATAGGTTGATCCAGGTCAACCTTGAGGCATCCAGGTTAAAAAGGGTTTTTCCTGATGCATGCAGAGGCTTGGTCCACCTCTCAGTACTCAGTCATATACTAGCTGGTTCAAAGAGTTGAAAGCATTCAAGGGTCACTGACTTGGGAATAACCCGATGGACAATTTAGTTATATTTAGATCACTAGTATAAAAACCATGTGGTCCGTATTTACAAATCATCTTTCTTCTGTTTAAAACTACATCGAGTGTTCCTCTTGAGATTATTGAGCCTACTTAAGAACACAAGTGCATATTCCATTTTTCTATTCTTATTGTTCACAGGTACACCTGAACGAACACTATCCACTGCCTTGCACTAAACATCAATCACTCAGCACGACCTACAGAACCCTGTCTATCAATAGACAACAACTCTTCTCCACAACGAGAAGCATAAGCATGGTATAGAGCCCTATTTCAATTTCATCAGTACCTTCACTCTAGTCTGCCAGGACATACAAAAACACAGCCTTGTTGCAGAAACTGGTTTTACTGATAGCTGGATGTGCCCTTTGTACAAGAAAAAAAGTCAGGACAATATTGCCAACTATCATCCTATAACAGTCCTCAATAACGACCACAAACTCCTCACAAAAGCACTCACATTACAACTCACAGATGTTATACCAAAACTAGTCCACCCAGATCAAGTTGGCTTCATGAAAGGAAGGTGGATCGAGGATCACATCTTACTTGCGAAACTAATGATGGAATATTCTGAACAACAACTTCAAAATGGCTGTATGGTGAGCCTCGACCAAGAAAAAGCTTACGACAAGATCCTCCACCCATACCTCTGGTCCGTCCTTCATGACTATCTGACCTCTTTGTCAACACCATCCAAACCCTTCATAGTTCCACACATACTTCCATTATGATCAATGGCTTTCTTAGCGCACCCTATCAGGTAACTAGAGGAGTACAGCAAGGAGACCCCCTCTCCTGCCTCCTTTTCAACCTCGCCATTGAACCTTTGGCAGAACTTCTCCACTGCTCTCACCTCTGTAGTTTTTACATCCCAGGCAATGTTTAACACCTGATTACCTTTCTCTTTGCAGACAACACCACTGTCTTTTTGTCTGAAGAGGACTCCTTCACCTACCTCCAGTCCATTCCCGATGACTGGTACCTCGCCTCTGGGGCTAAATTCAACATCCCTAAGATGGAGATCATTCCACTGGGATCCCTGACATATCGAGCACAATTACTCACTACCTGGTGTCTCAACCCCATCCAAGCTCCTATCCCCAGCAACCTCCATATGTCTCACAAGAGGGAGTCTGTATCCTGGCAGATGAATTGGCAACCATACTACCCAACAAGAACTGTGGACACCTATACTTGAAAAGATACAGTCCAGGCTCATCTGATGCAGTGAATCCAACCTGACATTGGAAGCAAAGTGACACTATACCCAAGTCACCGTCGGTGCGTGCATCCAGTATGTGACTAGTATCTCTGAAATGCCTCCCAAGATAGAAAAGGAACTAGACAAGCTACAGCAATACCTTATGTGGAACAGGTCTGCCTCATCACAAGTGGGATGCCAGACTCTACAGAAGGACCTCTCTGATGGGGGAAAACACCTCTTCAACATTCAAATGCAAAACGAAGCTATACACATAGCAACTCTGTGGGTCCTCCTGTGTGGCTGTGATGGAACTTTCCCAGTATGGACCCAGCTCATGAAAACCATCCTCAATGCTCATCTGCTTAAATTGTATAATCTAGACCCCATCGCTGCAACCAACTCTTTTCTCTAGAAATGGCACCCCAAAACTCATGACCTCCCCTCTTCCTACAGTCCATGCTGAATACTGCATGTAAGTATGGAATTACCTTCGATGGCATCCTACCAACAAAATCTGTTCAGGAATCTCTCTCTATCTGGTACCATATCTGTAAAGATGAAAAGAAGTGACAAGTAAATTGGGGCAAGCAAAGCCGCTGTCTCCAGGAAAACCACTGAGTGGGAGGCTGTACAGATCTCAGCACGCCTGCAAGACCCTACCCACCAGTATACTCAATGCAGGGAATGCCTTGAACACTACCTCTGGCTGTCAGAACCCACATGCATGTGCGGTGGCAGCAAAATGGGCTCCAAAAATCCTGGGATCCTAGATGTGACCCTATCTGCCCAACCACCCCAGCTCCCTCAACCCAACCTGTTCCATCTGCTGGCAAACTGGGGCCTTTTGTTTTCCACCCTGAATTAGTACTATACAACTTTGTTGACGGTTTCTGTGCATTCACGAAATAGGATACACCAATCCTTACCAGAATACCCCCACTACCACATCAATGTATTCCACCCACCACCCCTGATCAACAAGACTTATATTTCGCGAGTTGTACATCTGTACAACTAGATAGGGCTCAGTGCACCAGTTGCAGTGCTGTTTTTGGCCTAAATGATCCACATAACTGCATCTTTTGCCTACTGAATGACCTAGAACAAACCAGCAGTACTGGTATCCTCTATGCAGTATATCAGGCAGTGGCTCTTGATCATAACACATTGGTAAGGCTCCACTTTAACCATAAAGTGGTAATGGACCTCTTCACTGGAAAATGGAAGAAATGGGAGTATTTTGCCTGTTTGGCCACCCCAACTAAGACATTAACAAGGTCCTTAATCTCTCACCTCTGCTCCCACAGTGCCATATTTGAGATTCACACCACTCTTCCACACAACTCATGGGAGCTCTCCCTAGCCTACTCCCTAGCACAGGAGGGCATAAACCTTCAACAAATCAGTACAGCCCCACCTTCCCAATAGTGGCGACAACTCATCTTCTGGGAACCACACTCAATACACTGACCCAGAAATCCACTCACCATATACTCCATCATATTCACCTTGATAACACCCCGCAGTGAAGGTCAACTACTCAGAATCTGCTTGGAATTCAAGCTGCTCTCAGAGACCTATGACCATCAGAGCCGAAGGCTCATGACATTTGGCTATCAATACACAAACCGGTTTTCCCACCCAAACTACACAACTTCCTTTACCTTGCCATTCATGGTGGACAACACATTGGCCTCTGGTGGAAGAATATCCCAGGATATGAAGACTGACAATTCTGCATGCACTGCAATGAACTGGACACTATGAATCACATACTCACTCAGTGCAGGAAACTAGGACAAGCACTCACATGGGACCTGGCAAGAACACTTTGGACTAAGAAAACACCTACCCCCTGGCCACAGCCCTCCTTCAGCATAATACTTGGCTATGGCCTTGTACATCTAAACTGGATAGATAGTCGCAATAAATCCCTAGACAGATTCTTCTGTATTTTAATCTCTAAAACAGCCTACTTCATCTGGTGACTGCAATGCAAGATCCTAATATCCAATAATAACACCCTAGCTACAGCGACTGCAATCCACAACTAATGGGTTCACACCCTCAATGAGAGACTAGCATTATACAAACTGTTGGCAATTTCCCATACCCTTAATTATAAGTCAGTCACTCCCAGTCTGTTTGTGCATACCTGGCACGGAACCCTACTAAATGAGGAAAAACTCCCTGAGGATTGGATTACTAAAAGAGAAACTGAGGTTTTAATGGGTATTGAGCCAATCAGGAACAGCTTACCTGACCTGACTCTTGCAGAAGATCACCCAGATGATGATGATGATGATGATTTCAGGTAAATATAATTGACTCTGAGTCCTACACTGTATATTTTTCCAAGTCATGTGTGTAAAGGCATTTCCTTCAGCATGGCACTCACCTTCTTGGGGTTTAAATTCCTCAGGGTCCCTACAATATCCACAGACTCTAACTTTGTTAGATGACCTGCTGGGTGGCTTCTTGGAGCATGTACCACAAAAAAAGAGAAAAAAAAAATGAGGAATCAGGATGGCACATACACGTACAAGTCAGGTGTTTTAGAAAGATCTGGAAGATTTAGAGAGTATAAAACTGAAGAAAAGAAAGCAGAATACAGACAAAGACAGAACAGCATGTATTTTGCAGGTACTAATACTACCTTGCACTTTGAACCATAGACTACATAGCTCTAATTGTACAAGAAATTGCTACATCTAAGACTAACTAGTACCACTTAGGGAATGTTTAGCATTGCAGATTGCCTAGGACATCGTCAACCTGTAGCTTAAGTGAAACCTAGTACCACCTAAGGGCCAGAACAGTTCCATTAGTTGCTGTGTGTGAATCACTGACTTAGTACCTCCTCCTCTTTCATATCCTCAGGCTGCACTTGTTGCCATTGAGCTTAGTACCACCTAAGAGCCAGAACAGTTCCTCCACACTCGCTGCCACCTGCTCTAAGGAGTCATTCTCCTAAGTGCACCAAAGTCTGGTCTAGAACTCTGGCACCTGAATACTTCTTAACAAAGTCTCCACTCATTCTAATGAACACCCTCCTTCATTGTTTCATACAGTGATCTTTGAGATCTTCTAATCAGAGTCTTACCTGCAACACTTAGGTGACCTAAATTAGGTCTTACCTAACAGTCTCCTTAGAGAAACATTTAGTTTGCTTAAGTCATCCAAAGACACTCACTTTTGCTTAGTTATACCACTCATGTACTTACAAGGGGATAGAACATCTCTGTTACTTAGAAGAAGCATCAGGGTGGTACTTAGAGAGTACTACTTTGAGTTAGGCTGTGGTTTAGTTACCTCACCTCCTTTGCTTAGGTAGTTTGTTCTTTGTAGTGTAGTTGGCTTGCCTCTCCCGTTTTGCATGGTGAGGTTTCCTTTCATCTGGAGCCAACTGTGAGAGTGGTTTTATCAAAGTGTTAGACTTCACATTTTGACTTAGGACTTTGTTTTGACAAGATCAAAACCAGTTGCATCTGTTCTTTATTGAACAACATCTTACACACTCATTGTGGTAAACCACTATGATAAGCATGGGGTGTTAATCATTCTAATCCACAAACCAGTTGACAGATAACCCAGAATTCAGCTAAAGCCTGAAGTGGTGATCTAGTCAATCTGTTTACACACCAACCTCTATTTGGAAACATCCTAAGAGACAATCCAGCTGTACTTTGATATCTAAATTGAGTGCAAGCAAATTTATTAAACTAATTACAAGGAGACACCTCTACCTTAGGAGATATCAAAAGAATAACATAGCAGTGCAAACCAGGCAGTCTTGGCTTCACTGACTCTAAGTGATCAATCAGTCTCCACCAAGCACTCTAGTCTTGTTCTAGGGAAAGCCTATTGTTTTCAAAGCTTAAGGAATGAACAGATACCAACTCTGCCATCCTCTAGTGAATCTATTCCATCCAATTTACAACCTTTCCTTTATAATTCCTTTATAACTTTTTCTTACCTAAGCTACCTGTTCCTTTGATTCACCTATATCTACTATGACTAGTTTGCCAGTACCTAATGATCGGAAAGCCCCACCAGTTCTCCACAGATGAGCCTAAAAACTTGCCACAATGTTGGGAACAGATGGTGGACTACTTTAAAGCTGATAAAACTAACAATACCAATACCTGTATAAATACCATTGTCAAGTATACCAAGCTAGATGTTGATTGACAATGGCAATGTTCTGATACCTTTGGGAAGAGAGATTGGGAAGCTTTCAAGTGAGGAGTCCTCAGCAATTATCCTAGAGCCCAAGCAATTTGCTAAGGGAGCTTAGAGCAACTTGAGCAAGTTTGTTTTAAATACCAGGATATTGCATTAAGTGATTATGGCTTGATCTTGGAGTTCCTAAGACACTTCAAGATAAAAATGATATATGTAATGAGGATAAAACCGGAACTAATTATAAACAAGGGTCTAGTGGACTTGTTCTTTAAGACACTAAACAACAATTGTAAAACAGCACTTACTGATAAAAATTGAAAAGTCAGCACCTCCCGTGGGTAGCACCTTCTATCAACCAGAGGATCCTTACTTGATCAAAGATGTCATGACTACCTTAAAAGACTTGATGGAGTTAGAGAAGGGAGTGGGCATTTCGTTAAGTTTGTCTTATAGGGAACTGTCGTTTGCACCATCAGTAGTAGACACAGAGATCCTAAAACAAACAATTCAAGGATATATGCAAGAATTGCAGAGAAGTTTAGAGAACACAATGAAGAAAGAAATAGAAACAATTAGGAGTTAGTTAGCTCAGTGGAGTGTACCACAACAATCGGTTCACCAAGGATATAATAACAGGCAAGGAAATCTCTTAAGAGATCACATCTGGAAAATCAGTGAGACTGGCTTGCAGATATAACTTGTCATTTCTATTGGGAATTAGGGCATATGCTTAATGATTGTGAGCACTTTTTAGAATTCTTAATAAAGGGATGGATTGTTAGATCACCCAGCAGAAGAGCTTTCTAATTACCTAATGGAGATCAGTTACCAAGAGAGATAAACACATTGACAGCCCCTAGGTTTAGGATTGAAGCCTACTAGGCCCAGAAAACGAGAAAACAAAACATTCAACAATAGTTGCTCATTGAAGACTGGGAAGTGGAATGAGATGGGTCCTCCTCTAAGCAGTTGGTATGGACATCCTACGATAGATGTTTATTAGCAGCAGATGCAATCCCATGGTCTTAGGGACAACTTGGTTGCAGGAATGCATAATGAGCTTATGAGTTTAAGATATAGAATAGATAATATGGAAGCAAGGCCAAGGACAGGGCCTATGAGTGCTCCTTCACAGGCACCACCACCAGTACAACCAACTGTAATGGGTCCTCCTAAGGGAGAAGCACAAGCAGTTTTTACTTATAATGAAGTTGTGAACTTAGTAAATGCGCTAAGAGGACAAAATGTTCTAACTAGGACTGGACAAAGTTCTAGGGTGAAGGAAGCACAAGAAGGCTTGGATTTTCAGTAAGTTTGAGAAGGGCACAACCAGCTACTAGCAATAGACCAAGGACTAGTAGAACACTGGAGAATGCAAATCAATCAAATAATTGAGAAAATGGGAAAAATAGAAGAGATAGAGATAAAAGTCCAGCTTCACAACAACTGGTGTGGTATGGACCTCCTAAGAGAGCAAAACCAAAATCTAAGACAACCAGAGAAACACAAGAGACAGTGCCAGCTCCAGCTGTGGCAGTGGTACAAGTGGAGCTGGTTAGAGAAAATGAAATACAATTTTGCCTTAAGGCAGGGATAGAAAGAGATGCCTTACCTCCAGGACTAATAGAGAGACTCTTTAATCAACCATTTGAAATTTTAGTAGGAGACCTCCTGGGGTGCTCTAAAACAGTTAGAGAATTAATAAAGAATGAGTTAACCCAAAAGTGAGTGCCTATAGCAGCAGTCAACAAGACAACAATTGAAGAAGTAGAGCTTCTCCGCATAGGACTTTACCTAGGGTAGAAGTATACTTATCAGTCTACCAAATAGGGTGGATGCCTTCAGGATTGACTTACGTCTTGGACCCGATAGAACAGTTTCTATCAGGAGGAGGAGATAAGGCTGATCTAGTGAAAATAGTGGCAGCCAAGGAATCACAAGGTCTTAGAACGATCTACCCAGTAATCAATGAGGTAGCTGTTTACAAGAGTGTAATCACAGATCATCTCGATGGCATTGAAAGTAGGGCTTGAACTAGGACTGTCTTGAGACCCAGATATAAAAATTCAATTACAAAGTGCAAACAAGACCATAGATCACAGTATAGGTCTTGCTAAGAATGTATCATCCTTGTTCAGGGACATCATGGTCTATTTACAAGTATATATCATAAGAGATCCTGCTTATCAGGTACTCTTAGGGAGACCTTTTGATGTGATTACCTTCAAAATCAAGCTGATGGTGGACAGATGATCATGCTTAGGGACCCAAACACAGGTGCCAGAAGCACAGTTGCCACCTTCGAGTGAGATTTAAGACAACAACACCTGCATTAAAGCCAGAGGCAGGTTTTCAGTAGAACTTAAGGAGAGTTTGCCATGATAATTGAGGCAGATGAAAATGGAGTACCAACCAATATGGTTAGTTATACTACTCCTGTGAAAGGAACTATGTTTGTAGAGGATGAAAAACAAGATATATATTTAGCAGCAGCAATGAATGGGTCTACAATTGATGATAACTCTAAGCTAATATTGGACACTTATCTTACAGAAGTAGGAAGAGGCTGTGACTATGAGGGCAAGGAACAGCTTTACCTAATGAAGTTGTGTCACCATCAGGAGTTGAAACAAAGAAAAATAGAAATAGAAGAACAATTGCTTTTAAAGTGAGTTGAAAACCCACCTAAGGGTTTAGATAGTCAACACCAAGGATATACAGTACCTAAGGAGGGAAGTCCTAGGGAGTTGTGCAAATGCAATACTTGTTCTCTAAAAGAACAGTTTACAACTAAGAAATATAAGCCAGTTGTATTAAAAGTTAAACCAGTAATGGGTACATTATCTGATCAGTTCAGAATCGAGAGAAGGATAATTAGAGATCCATTGGCAGACATGCCCAAGTTAAAACCTAAGCCACTGGACTTCGAACCTAAGGGTAGATATACACAAGAAAGAAAAGAAGCTATGGATAAAGTCCATAAGAGAGAATTCTTATAGCCCAAGAAAAGAAAGTTGATACATTACCTGATAGCAGAGCAGAATGAGGCATTTGCTTGGGATGACACAGAAAGAGGGAAATTCTATGAAGATATGTTTTCACCAATAGAGATGCCAGTGATCAAACATGTACCATGGGCATTGAAGAACATTCTGATTCTACCAGAACTCTATGATGAAGTATATAAGATTATTAAGACTAAGCTTGATGCTGGAGTCTATGAACCTTCTAACTCATCATATTATTCTTGATGGTTTTGTGTAGTGAAGAAAGATAAAAAGAGTTTACACTTAGTGCATTCTCTAGAACCCCTAAACAAAGTAATAATTGCGCACTCAGGTTTACCACCAGCTACAAAGATCTTAGCAGAACAGTTTGCTGGATGAGCTTGTGACAGCATGTGTGATCTGTATGTTGGGTATGATGAATGCACGTTAGTGGTATCTTCTAGGGACTACACTACTTTTCAGACCTCGTTTGGCACCCTAAGATTAGTAACACTACCAATGGGTTGGACTAATCCGGTTCTAATATTTCATGATGATGTAACATTTATATTGGAAGATACCTTACATTGACAATGTCCCTATAAAAGGTCCTAAGACTTGGTATGAGTTAGGGGATAGCAAGTATGAGACTATCAAAGAGAATAAAGGTATTAGGCACTTCATTTGGAAACACATGTAGAATGTAAACTGAGTATTGCAGCAGATGAAGTACTGTAGAGGTATGTTCTCCAGTTTCAAGTTGGTTTTATGTGCAGAAGAGATAACTGTTGTCGGTCATCGTTGTACTTATGAAGGGAGGTGACCAGAAGAACAGAGAGTAAAAGTGGTCTGTGATTGGGGACCTTGTAAAGATGTATCAGACATCCATGTGTTCTTAGGGACAATTGGAGTCTGTAGGTTCTTTATTAAGGACTTCACTAAGAAAGCAGAGCCCCTAGAGAAACTTAAACACTTAAATGTCCTATGGGAATAGGGACCAGAGCAGGAAGAAGCGATGAAAAGTCTTAAGACTACCTTAGAAAACTGCCTGGCTCTAAAACCACTTGACCATGAATTAGACACTCCAATAGTGTTAGCAGTAGATACTTCATGAAAAGTGGTTGGGTTCTACATCTATCAAGAGGAACCTGGCAGAGATAAAAAGCAATGTAGGTTTGCGCATTTTGGGTCGATCACCCTCAATGAAAGAGAAGTGAGATTTTCACAACCTAAGAGAGAACTCTTCAGGTTGATAAGAGCCTTAGAAGCAAACAAGTTATGGCTCCTAGGCTGTAGAAAGTTGATAGTTGAAACTGATGCAAAATTCCTAAAGGGAATGTTAATAAACCTGAGTATAGCCCCTAATACAACAATCAACAGATGGATAGAGCATGTACTGATGTACCACTTTACCCTAAAACATTGTTCAGGAAAGACCTTTGGACCGGATGGACTCTCTAGATAAGATCCATAGCTGGAAGATAAGATATATCCTAAGCTAGAGGAATGGGAAGACAAGCCTGCTGGCTTAGAAGATATCAAGTACTGCAATAAACTGTATGAGGAACCCTTAGATGTTGAGGAGTTCTGAGATCAGATCAATTATCAAGGGGGCTACTGGTACACCATTGCGAAGGAAAATATGGCCTCAGCAGCGAAATCAGTAGAAGATTTCCACTTGGAGCTGAAGGAAGCTAGGAAACAATCAAAAGTAGAACAAAGATATATGAAGCAGAAACTTACCAAACAATTCCATAAAGAGGGTAGCTCTAAGTGAAAAGCAAGACTAAAAGTGATGCAGTTCATGAACAAACTATTGACCTCCAAAGACAAAGAAAAAGATGAAAAGCACAGGGAAAAGTTACCCTATAGCAAGGAGCATTGTACTAAGACTGCAATCAAACAGGATAAGAAGTTACCTGTGGTTTGAGAATGGTTAGCAGATGGTATGACTCAACCAGAAGGCTTAGGGGATAACAAGAAATTCAAAAGATTTGTAAAGAATGCTAAGTGCTATTTCCTAGACAAAAAAGGAAGGTTATACAGGTGCTCAGATAGACTCAACCATTGTCTAGTGGTAGAAGATAAACAAGATTGGACTTGGATGATGAAGTCTGCACATGACAGCTTAGGTCATAGGGCAACCAAGCAACTCTTAGAGAAAAGATTTTATTGGCCTGAAATGGAGGCCGATATAAAAGAATATGTAAAGTTGTGTCATCCATGTCAGCTTAGACAGAAGCAACTGCTGTGGATACTACTGACAGTGACTTACACACCGAGTATATTCATGGAATTTCACATGGACACTCTACATATGTCAGTACCATCTAACAGATGTAAGAAGATTGCTCATGGGTGATGTGCCTTAACAGCATGGCCAGAAGCACAAGCCCTAAGAAATGAATCAGGTAGAGCTATTAGACAATGGCTCTTCAAAGACATTATCTGTAGGTTTGGCTGCATTAGGAAGACTGTTATGGATAATGCAGGTCAATACTGATTAGCCTTAGACTGGATAGAAAGTAAATACAGGATTACTGGGATTCAGATAACTCCCAAGTGAATGAAAAGATAGAGCAAGGTCATTGGGACCTAAGACAAATATTAGTTAAAGCATGCAATGGAGACTTATCTAAGTGGTATTGGTATTTACCATTTGCATTATGGACAGAAAGGACCATCACTTGAAAAGGAATAGGATATAGTCCATTCTTTGCAGTGACTGGAGCACATCTAGTTATACCACTGGATCTCTTAGAAGCAACTTGGTTAATGATAATCGAGTAAGGCCAGCTCTAGCTGGCAAGGCCCGCTACCGACAATATATCCCAAGCAAATGGCTAACTACCAACCATCACTAATCTCATTTCCATGTGTCCCATTCTCGCAGTTGGAATTTTTACAATTAGGCAACAGTCTCCAAACCAACCCCAACAATTGCATTTGGTGCACAATTTCAGGTTCTGCATTTGAAGCATCATAAGTGAAGATCCATTGAGTTCCAAAGTCAGAAATGTGCCTTCTCAAAGCAGGGCACAGTCATCCACACACCATTTGCCAATCCCTATTCAATAGATCGATCTGAACCTTAGACAAACCATATGTTTTGGTATATGCCTGTTGTGCTTCCAAGCCCCAATATACCAACTCCGTTCACAAGCCATGTATCACAGTCAGGTTGCCATCCACCACTGTCACAGGATACAAGATTCCACATATATCCGCTGTCATATACACCATATGCGTTGTTGTATCTGTAGACGCTATTATGGTGAAAATGTCTGAGTTGAATGAAGTGAGCACAGTGACTGGTTCCTCTCTTCCCTAAAATAACAGTCTTATTGCAGCAGTGCAGTCCTGAATGAATATACCTGCAGCTGGTACAACCACTTTCCTTTGCAGACACTCCTTAGGTTTTGCTCTATCCATGTTGATTTGAAACTCACGAAATCGGTCATAGCAGTGATGAAAAGGTGCAGAACATCAAAGCTGTCCGAGGGTACAATAATTGTTGGCGAAACACTATAGTGCTCCCTTTGATGTCGCAGATGGAAGACATCCAGTAAGCATGAACCTGTTACTACAGCTCCCATAGCCCAAAGCCTTTCCAAAAATGCATCAGTGCCATTATCAAACATTAAATGCAAAAGCTGTCAAACTTGAGCCTGAACTTTAGCTTGTGCCAGACTTCACAAATGTATGTTCATAGTGCTGCAAATCCAGATATCTGGCAGCACCAGATGTCTGAATATTTGCAAGACAGCATCTGACACTAAGGATCCCATCTGGCCTGTATGCCATTCCATCATGGGTTGTGAGGCGGGTTTCAACAGAAACTCCATGCAGTGGAAAACCCTAATGTATGTGTTTAAAAGGAAAAAAACCATTGTTTGCAAGCTATACTTACTGTGAAAGCAGGTACACTGCTTCAGGCATGTTATTCACAGTTACATTCCTAGCTATCTGACTAGTAGATCTATCCAAATCCACAGTCCAGTGGAACTTGCAGATGTTCGCATCCCAAGAAACTCGAAGAAGCTCACCAGTGTCTGGTTCATGTGCATATTCCCATACCAGACACCAATGTGATCGCAACACAAGTTTGTGAATAAGTCATTTACGACTCCCACTGTGTCTTGTGGAAGGAAATATGTGGTGTATTTATACCTCATTGAGACCTGTCCAGTCAAACCTCGCACTCCGAATGAGTTATCTGAGTAATCTGCCTGTCTGACAAAAGTGTCACCAAGCAATCTGTCCACATTTACATTCCAGACAGAAGTGAGATCGAGGTAGCTATCTGTCCTTGCTTGCACTAGGTGGGTAGAAATACAACCTGATGCAAAGAGAAGGACAGTGACAGTTGCTGATGGCCACACACCACACTCTGGTGCCACCTCACAAAGGAAACAGGTAGGACCATAATATGTGTAAGCATGGTAGTAACAGTGACAGAAGTGTTTCAGCAAAAGGGGTCATCACAGAGGGGCCACATAAACAAATCATATGCAACCATCCAAATTTGGAAATAACTGATGTATGCATTATTAATCAACCTGGGCCCTCTTGACTCCAAAGTTGAGCAGTCTGCTGCTTCCACTATTAACAGAAGTACCTTCTTCGTCGTCATCACCCAAGTCAGGAAAGTTGGCCTAACTAGCAGAATGCCCTTGAGCAGGGATTCAGCTAAAACTTTCGGAGACTGAACGTTCAACTGGTATATCTAGTTATTTGTAAGTCAATATCAATATGCTCCAATTTCAGCCACCGTACCTTGCATCTACCATATTTGAAATAATGGAATGTTGCCTCGAACATGTCAGGCATTCACTAGGACCACATCTTACATAATATAACCTGCTGCCTTTGGGGACTCCATCATGAACTTAGCATGCCTCCAGGACAATAGCTGAAGAGATCTTGCACTTAGAGGAAACTCTGAGTGGTAGAAGTGGGAGAAAAGACTAATATCAAGACTAAGGGAATACATCAATAGTACCCCTACTTATATACACAGCCTCCTGACTAATAGATATGGACAGAGCATAAAAGAAGACAATAGAAATGGCTGGAACATAAATGATATATAAGAACTAGAAAGATAAGCCTGAAAGATAAGAGAACTGAGACAATGGATAGAATCCTAGAACTAGATAAGGTACCACTAATGGAGATAGAGAGAGCTATAGATATGAAATGAAATGATGAGAAGGATTAACTAAATAGAGACAATGTGGAAATAGGAGATATGAGATAGGAATAAGTGGAAATAAGATGGAAAATGAAAAGATAATCAAATTCAGAATGAAAATGACAGCAAATATACACATGCACTATTCATCAGGGAAGTTTCTGTCATCACCTCAGTGGCAAGACCACGAGTCATATGTTTTTTGATGACTGATTTTGAAGCTGTTTGTCTGGCCACATAAAGTGAAGGCAGAGTGAGAGAAGGTTCCCGATACTGTCTGGCAAATCAACAGAGGATCATACGACTTCTTTGAGCTTAGCATCCTGAACCAGTATTAGCAGCAACACATGGTTATAAGAATTCAAACCGTATCCAATGATTCCTCTAGCTTAACAACCATGTTGATATTCATGATCTGATCATTGTAGTGCTTGATCAGGGCAGGTGGTGCACAGCTGGGAGGTCTAACTATGAGGGAGGGGTGAACACTTATACCATCAAAAATTTTGTTCCTCTGAATGAATGAGCCACATCATGGATTGCAAAGATATTGTTACCTGCCAGAGAGGGCCATTGTAATGAGTACCCATTGCACCAAGCATCATCTCTTCGCTCAGTGGCATCACCTGCCTAAAACCCTTGAATAGATGATCTTTGTTCTTTGGAACATGATACATCTTGTGAGGCCCATACTCCTACATAAAGGCATGGTAATGTTTCCCAATTTCTATGAAGCTCAGAAGTTGTAGGTGTCGCTTTGTTGGACTTCAGCTTGTTCAACAAGTAGTCATAGACACCCCTTGCAATATTTCTTCTATTGAATGCAAGATCTTCTTCCCCAGCTGTAGAGGTCACTAAAACCCAAGGCAACGTGACCAGATTGTTTACGCCTTCGTTGACGGTATCTTTCCAAAATTCAGCACAATGTATGATGGTTTTGAAGTCACCTTGGCCAGCCAGGACAGTCAAATCGATCATTGGTGAATCATCCAATCGAGTGGGCCCTGAAGGTTCACTAATATCAGGTGCCGTTGATAGGCTGGTTTTCATCCCAGGCCTGAAATCTTTCGATTCTATGCTACCAGCCTCTAAATACATGTGGGAAAGACTCCCGCGGAGGTACAACCATCCACTGGAAGCGTTCTATAGTGCAGAAGGGACTAACACGCCCGCTGAACACTCATATAGACCAAATATAGACCAGAGTTGAGACGAATGAGATAGTACTTGATAGTACTGCCTTATTGTATCTGACTCGAAGCTAATACAAGTGCCTGCGGTGGTATGCTAAGAACAGTACACCCAATCAAGAGACATGGCTTGTGGACTAATGAAACTACCACCTAGATTCACCTAGAAA
>QLOY01002721.1:0-10369 GCA_003313965.1 Megacollybia marginata
ATTGGACTGTGTGGACATACAATCCTTGTCGCTGGTATGGATCAGGCACAATTTCCTTTTTAGGTGTGGGAAGGTCACGTGTCGGTCGGTCGGTCCAACCTTGGGGCTCTTAACTGAGAATGTAATGGTATATCCGAAAATTCTTTTGTGACACCCCCTTGGTTTATAGTCTTGACACACTTTCTCATGGCATGCCAGTCTCAAAACCCCAGTCCATTGCAACGCAACGATAAGAAATCAAGCACACAGGTCAACTCTGTGCTCCAGAATACACGTCACAATGCTGTATGTCTAGCTAGATTTGTCAATCCACCAGCACCTGCACCCAATGACACTGGCGCTGACACATATAACGTGTCCAAACCATCAGAACACGTCAGCAGTCCAGTTGACCTGCCTCCTGGAGAACCTATGGAGGTTATGGTGGATGAGGAGGTTGTAGATTCACTGGAGAGTTCTTGATACACTCAGCCTAATCAGGAGGCCTTCTGCGTGTATTCCCTTCTGCATGTATTCCCTTTGGAAGGCCTTCACGAATGCTGCCTTCGTTTTCTTAACACTTTTGCCACCCAATACATCCTCTTGCAGAACTAGTTGTACCTTGTCATATTATTTCCCATACACATACATTGACGTCCATTCTCTGTCTATTCTCAACCCAGGGTCCTCACATACATACTGTAGTTTTCCGACCACAGGTTCATTACCTAATTGCTTATGTCATGTGTCCCACTTATCTCCGAGTTCATGGCTCAAAGGAGGGGGGGGACATCAAAGTTCAACATCATCAGGTTCATCAAGACAGCAGGCCAAAAATGGAAGAACTACAAAATATATGTCCAGTGGGGCAAGGAATAGTTGTTTCAAGTTGCTTTTCTAACATGCCCACCCCCATTTCTGTCTTCATAGCTGAATTTAGTTCATCACATATGGCTACAACCTAATTTGGTAATGTGTACGTCATTTGAGTCTGTCCCACTGTTCAGTTCACTGCCTCTGAATGAAGGGGACTGTCCCCCTGTTTTAGGTTCAGTTCATTGGTCCAGGGGACAGGGGACGAACCTGTGGTCGGAAAACTACAGTACTAGTAGTACCTTTTGCAACAAAACAATTGCAATAAAACAACTTGTATGAGCACATTTTTGTAATGACCGACTACAGTTAACTATGACTTCAAAAAAGCGGCAGGATCAACAAGCAACAAGATGAATGAATGACAAGATAGACGAACAACCCCCAATTGAGACATTTGTCCTAGACACCACCTGCACCTGAACCACTCACACTACCCAAACCTGGATAAGTCCCCAGAGCACTGGATGGACCTGAATGTCCAGACAAGTTAGTGGTGGGAGCCACCATGCTGGCCTGGGGGTACATATAGCTGCTGTAAGAGGCATGCGGGACCTGCTGCTGCATGACAAGCTGTGCCTGCAACATTGCAATCTGTTGTTGCAGCAATGTTGCATCAGTGCGTTGTGGGTGAACAAAGGGATTGTAGAAGAATGGCGGAACTTGTGGTTGGTGAGGCACTGTAGCCATAGCCTGAGAGTAGTCGGCCATTTGTACCAGTTCCAGGTTCCATCTTGATGGCATGACTGGCTGGCATATGGGAAAGGGAAGCGATACCCTGAGTGATGAAAGATGGCACAGGTTGGGGTGAAGCAGACAATGCTGGCTGAATTGAAGTAATACCCTGGCTGATGAAAGACGGTGCAGGTTGGGGTGAAGCAGAGGGGGGGAAGGACATGCTTGTGGCAGGGGGAGGAACGGATGTGCTTGTGGCAGGAGGAGGAACAGACGTGCTTGTGGCAAGGGGAGGAACGGACATCATACGAAGGTTTGCAACTGGTATGGAAGGGATGGCAGATGTTGTCGTAGCACCAGACGTGCTTGTGGCAGGGGGAGGAATGGACATCATAGAACTGGTGTGGAAGGGACAGCAGATGTCGTTGTAGCACCGGTGAGGGGAGGGACTTCGGACAGCACCTTTTGATTGGGTGAAGATGGGTGCAAAGGTATCGCAGCGCTAGGGGCCATTGATACATGTTGAATCTTCTGGCCTGGTGATGCCCAATAGACTGTCTCTGCACCCATAACTGTAAAAGGATCAATGGCAGGTTGAGGTTTGTCTGCCAAGGCCTGTTGACGGCTTCTGTCTGTGTGACTGTTGGACGTAGCATGTGTGGAACTGCAAGACGTACCTTCCGCATTCAGTGTCCCATCCACCACACCACTTTGCATCTCTGCTGCAGACGTACCCCCATCCACCGTACCACTTTGCATCTCTGCTGTGTTTCCTTCTGCATTTTGAGCTGTTTTCTTTGACGTTATCAGCGCTTTTGTACTGCTGTGTTTCATTGCAGGTTCTGAACATTAGATAGGTACATATGAAGCAGGAGACTTACTTTTTGGCTGAGCTTGAGTGGGTTTTGACGCCACCACAGGAGTCTCGACATGTGTTGTATTGATTGTGACACTCTTCGCCTGCTTGGGATCATCAGCTGGTGGAGTGATTAGATATGTATATATCAAAGGAGGAGACATACTTTTTGGCTGCGCTTGAGGGGGTTTCGAGGGTACCAACAGAGTCTTAGCAGGGGTCGTATTGATTGTAACCTTCCTGACACCCTTGGAACCATCAGCTGGTGGTGCTTCAGACCTTGCCCTCGTCTTTGATTGGGTCTTTGGGGGTGATGTCTGTAGCTCCTTGTCAGCCTCTGTCAAGGACTCCTGGTGAGAATCACTGTTGTAGATACCATCATCATCATCATCAATGATGGGTACCAGTGAATTTTTTTTGATGGGGCGGCACGACTTGGTCGGTGGCTTGCAGTCTGTAGTGTTGTTGTCACCAGTTTCTGAGCTCTTTAAAAGACGTGGTGGACCATTGTAGTCAGCTGAACCATCACAGAATACACGTTGGGCATGTGTCTGTTTGGTGGTCAATGGAGGAGGAGCATAAATCAAGATGGGGTGTTGTAAGGCGACGAGCAAAATGAGAGCTTATCAGGCCACTCAAAGACTCGGAGAAACTTTTAATACCAAAACTAAAGAATACAGCGACTAGCTACTGGTTTAAATACTGAGTGGTTATCTTCTGGGGTGTAAGAAGTAAGGTTAGAGGGGAGAGATACGAAGGGAAAGAGATAAGCTATCTCTGCTTCATGTCCGTGATAAGCTATCAGAAGTTAATTTAAGAGATAGCGGATAAGTGAAATGAAAGATAGCGTGATACGAATGTGAAATGAATAGGGTTCTGATAAGGCATGTGGTTGGGCGCTTGATAGGATGGGCGCTAAGGTGGGAAATCGTAACATTACCCCCCCTTTAAGATCATGGTCCCCATGATGGTGTCGTAAATTCGAACATCGGTTTGAAGGAATCGAGGATAGTTCGGTTAGAGGTAATGATGATTCCTCGATTGAAGGACGTTGGTTTTGGTTTGTGAGGGTGTGATTTGTGGAAGTTTTCCACTTCTTCTTCGGCATGGCGTACATTTCCGCGAGGTTCCCAAGAGTTTTCGGCGTCGGAAAAGCCTTTCCATTTGACCAAGTATTCGATATAGCGACCCTTTTTGCGGCTGTCTATGACGGCTTCAACTTCAAATTCTTCTTCTCCTTCGACTAAATCTGGTAGTGGTGGTGGTTCGTTAGGTTGGATGTCGAAGGAGGGTTTGATGAAAGGTTTAAGTAATTTTTCGTTGAAGACGTCATGTTTTCTTCGCCAAGTAGGATTTTGTGGTAGTTTGAGTCTATATGCCGCTTGTCCTACTTTTTCTGTGATTGCGAAGGGTCCATGTCGCAAGTGATCCAATTTTTTGGCAGGTCGTTGGGTTTTGATGTTCGTCCCTTCTAGCCAGACTAGGTCTCCGGGTTTATAGTCTCGCGATGCGGAGCGGTGTTTGTCGAACTGTTGTTTCATAGCTTCCTTGGCTAAGGCTAGAGCAGCTTCCGCTTCTTGTCGTGCATTGGAGAGTCTTTTAACCCATTCCGTGGCTGAAGGCACTTGATCCCTTTGTAGTTCTGTTCCGGTGTAAGGGTGATAACCATGATCGGTGAAGAAGGGTGATTGTTTCGTCATGGAATGAACTCGATTGTTGTAACTGAATTCCATGATGGCACACCATTCGCTCCAATTATCCTGTAGGTAATTGATGAATAAGCGAAGGTATGCTTCTACTTCTTGGTTTGCCCTTTCAGTTTGGCCGTCTGTCTCTGGGTGATAACCTGTGGATAAATGTCGTTTAATACCGAGTTGTTTGCATATTTGGTCCCATGCTTTGGCTACTGTCTGGGGTCCTCGATCTGAGATTAGGATTTCTGGAAGACCGTGATATCGGATCACTCTATCTTGTACGAGATTAGCAAATCCCTCTGCGCTGAGTTCGATGTGTGTAGGTTCAACATGTATGCGGTGACTGTAGGTGTCGGTGAATACTTCAATCGCATTGAAGCCATTGGATTCGGGAAGAGGTCCGATCATGTCTGCTGTGACTTTTCGCCATGGTTGTTTGGGGATGTCGTGTGGGTTAAGAGGGGCATGTAGGGGTTGTCGGTCGATTTTGTCTTCTTGACATTTGATGCATCCGTCTGTGTATCGACGAATCATTTTTTGCATTTGTGGCCACCAATAGTTTCGTTGAATGAGTTCCTGAGTTTTGTATCTCCCAGGATGTCCAGCTAGTGGGTTGTCATGGTGGTCTCGAATGATTCGTTCACGGAGTTTGTGGTTTTTGGGTACGTATATGCGGTTGTCGTAGAAGATTAGTCCATCTGACTCTTTCCATCTCTTGTCTTTTCCGTCTAGAGCTTGTTTTGCTGAGGGATCTAGTTTTCGCAATGGATCCTTCAACTCCGGTAGGTATTCTGGTGGGTCATGGAGTATGACCGCTTCCAACGCTCTGAAAATTAGAGGAGTCAACATGACAACATTTTCGTTGTCTTGGTGTCCCATGTCGTGGTCTGGTCTTCTGGATAATAAATCCGCCCGTTGGTTCTGTTTGCCCGGTTTGTGATGTAGTGTATAGTCGTAATCCGCTAGTTCTGTCACCCAGCGGGCTTGTCGTCGATTTAGTTTCTGAGGTTGTCGGAAGTATTGTAAGTTTTGATGATCGGTCCAGATCTCGAAGGTTTGTCTGGCTCCCAGTACTAAGTGTCTCCACTCAGCTAGTGCCTCCATAATTGCGAGCATCTCTTTGTCGTAGATCTCGTAATTTCGTTGTGTGGGCGAAAGTGCTTTGGAGTAGAAAGCGACCG
This sequence comes from Megacollybia marginata, assembly GCA_003313965.1. Taxonomy (NCBI): domain Eukaryota; kingdom Fungi; phylum Basidiomycota; class Agaricomycetes; order Agaricales; family Porotheleaceae; genus Megacollybia; species Megacollybia marginata. The sequence continues at coordinate 5,259 of QLOY01002721.1, forward strand.
GGTGCCACTTGTCTTCAATTCGTTGAGAGATTACCGCACCGATTGCTCCTTCTGATGCGTCTGCTTCTATTCTAAATTGTCCTTCATCTTCTGGAATGCGGAGGCAAGGCGCGGTCGTGATGGTTTCTTTCAAGGTGTCGAAGGCTGTTTGTTGTTCCGTTTCCCATTTCCAGGAGTCGTTTCCGGTTAATTGAGTCATGGGTTTTGCAATTTTACTATAGTCTTTGATGAACCTTCTGTAGAAATTGCAAAACCCTAGAAACTGTTGGAGCTCCTTTTTGTTGTTGGGAATTGGCCATTTTCGAATACCGTTGACTTTAATTGGATCCATCTCGACTTTGCCTTCTGAGACGATTAATCCCAGAAATTCTATCTGTTGTTTTTCGAATTCGCATTTTTCTGGTTTTAAATAGAGTTTGTTGGCGCTCAATATGGATAAGACCTGACGAACGAGTTTGCGGTGTTCGTCTAAGTTGTTGGTAAAGATAAGTATGTCATCGATGTACACGAGAACCTTTCCCGTATTGATCAGGTCTCGTAGGAGTTCGTTCATCATTGTCTGAAATGTGGCGGGCGAATTTGTGAGTCCGAAGAACATTACTAGGGGTTCGAACAGCCCTCGATTGGTCAGGAAGGCTGCTTTCCATTCATCTCCTTCTTTGATTCGTACGTTATTGTACCCCCATCTCATGTCAAGTTTTGTGAAATATTTGGCGCCTTTTAGTTTGTTTACCAGCTCTTGAATGAGGGGGAGAGGATATCGGTTTTTGATGGTCATGTCGTTGAGCTTTCGATAATCCTGTACTGGTCTCAATCTTCCATCCTTTTTCTTGATAAAAAAGAACGGTGAGGCCATGGGAGATTTAGAAGGTTGGATTCGTCCTGTGTTTAGATGTTCTTCGAGAAAGGCATCGAGTTCTTTTTGTTCGTCCAGGTTCAGAGGATATACTTTGCATCCTGTTGGTTCCGATCCTGGTTTTAATTCGATAGCATGGTCCCAAGGTCGATTCGGTGGGAGAGTGTCGAACTCGGTTTTCTCGAAGACTTCTTCGAATCCCTTGTATTGTTCTGGAATCGGATCTGTCTTTTTGTTCTTTTCGAACTCTTCCGCTAGGGCGTTGGCGATGGACTGATGGGCTCGTATGAAGGCCTTGTTCCTTCTGACGTTTCGAGACGGTTTTGGGTACTTCATCCAAATCCTATCTCCTTCTTCTACGTCTTCTGGTTCTGGCTCCGTATATCCGCATGCTGCAGGGCACCTGGTGAAATGTAAGGATCCAGTGGTCCAGTCCACTTCTGGGTTGTGAAAGTTTAACCACTCGTGTCCTAAGAACACGTCCGATCTTCCTAGGTTGGTGACCGCAAACTTCCGGATTTCGGAGTGTCCTTCTACGATCATTTTTATTTCAGCATAATGCGTGATTTTCCCATTGTTGTTTTCTGTTCCATCTGTGTTGTATGCAGAGATTGGATGTTCCCATTTGTGTAGTGACAACTTCTTTTCTTCCGCAAACCGTTGACTGATGCAGCTACCTGTACAGCCACTATCAAGAAGCGCTTGTGTCTGGTATCTGGTTCCTTTTTCTAGATCTTGGAGCTCTATCTGGACGTTTAGCTCTTGATCCATTTTCGTGGTTCTAAAGATAAATCGTTTGGGTTCATGGAGATCTTCCAACCAATCTAGAGCTTCATTGGTGGGAATGTTTAGCAGTTGTTTGACGAGATGTTCATTTATTTCTCGCTGTTTCTGGTTGTGTACCCACTGCCTTAGTGTTCCTATTCCTGCTTCGGCTGCTAGATCTCGTAATCTTGATAGAACCCATAACGATGAGAAGGGTTCGGGCTTCTTTTGTTCTGTTTGTGGTTGTTCTTGGAAGTGACCCGAAGAAGTAGACTCTTCGTCTTCGACTTCTTCGATCGTTGTCTTCCTTCCTGTTTTGACGCTGGATTCTTTTGCACGTGAAAAAGATGTATTCCTATTATACAATGCCTCGGGGCATGTTTGACAAGAAGTGTGTGCATAAGAATCCTGACCGGGGGACGACGAAGTTGCGTCTACTTCGCTCCCATCTGAAAACCCGCAGCTTTTCTCAGCTGCTCCTTTTCCTCTTCTGTAATGTTAGTGAAATCGATGAAGTCTAATGTGCGGGTAGTAAAAGGTCGTCGAGGTGGTGGTTTGAGGGCGCAGTATCGACCGGGGTGTTTGGTGTGACAATCTGGACATTCCCCCCTGCAATCTCTGGAGAGATGGCGACCCATTTTCTTGCAGTGTCGACATTCGAGCAGACGTTTGGTTCGCCCTGCCTCGAGATCCATTGGTTGTCCTTGTCCTCCGTATGTGTGTGCTGGTGTGTAGTCCGAGGAGTTTGTGTTTTGTCGTTGTGGTGGGGTGTATACGTTGCGTCGAGGTGGAATCGGGGCTCCAGTGTGAAAAGCGTGTGATCTCGTTTTTTCTTCTTCGAGTGCCATTTCGATATTGTACAGTTTCTGTTTTATTCCAGCATAGGTGACTGGAATCGGTATTCCTCCTCTGTACAACTCTGCTCGTACCTGGTTTTTGAGAAGATCTATGAGGACAGCGTCTAGCTGTCGGTATCCTGCGGTGGCGGCTTTGAGTTCGAATTTGGTAAAGTACTCAGTTAAAGTGTCTTTTCCTTGTCTGAGGTTTCGAAGCTCGTTAGCGGCATTAACTTTTAAGTTCGGATCTTCGAAGGCTTCTCGGAGATCGGCGATGAACTTTTTAAAGTCGTTTGCCACGAGGGTGTTGTTGTACGAGTGATCTTCTTTCCAGTTCCGAAGCCAGTCTGATGCGACGCATGGTGATCCGTCTTCGGTGCCGAGGTATGATATGACAAACCATATCTTTCTTTCGTCACTTTTGAATTCATCTTCGTAGGCCATGAGATAAGTGTCGACTGCCAAGATGAATCCTTCCCAGTTCTTTTTGTCGCCTGTGAACCTGGGGGGTGTAGCGATTTTGATTTTGGATGTGGTCGTCGTTGTTATGGTTGGTGTGGAGGTCGTCCGTATCTCTGGTAGGTCCTTTCGGACGCCATCAGGCATTATGACGACAGTACTTCCTCCTTCTGCTGGTTCTGCTAGTATGGTGCCCATTATCCCTGTAGTTGATTCGAATAGCTGTACTATTTCCCCGACCAGAGAGTATTCTGTTCTGTCTCTGTGGATTTCGTACTTGGCTCCTTCGAGTGACTTCCCGAGGGGACGGACATAATAATCTCCTTCCATTCTTCGGGACACATAATATCCTATTTGTCGTATGATGCGTGCGTCCTGATCGTCGTGTTTGTCTGGGTAGTAGTATGGTGGTTCGATTGTGTACACCATTTTTTCCGGAGCTTTCCCCGATGTTGACGCTATCTGTGTGTCCATGTCGGTCATGTTTCAAAGCGGACTTTGCATAGCGATGATTTGGTTGGTTGTAAGGTTCGGTGTTGTGGTGTCGACTTTGAAGATTCGGCAGGTTCTCTTTGTACGAGCGGAATTTCTGGTAACGTCTCGGGTTCTGGTGATTGTGGTGGAGTGAAGAAGTTTTCTTCGAAAGGTACTGGGATATCTTCAAAGTTTTCTTCGAAGGGGTCTACGTCGTATTCCTCTATTGCTTCTTCAAGAAAATCTGTAGAGATAATGACGTCTTTTGGTTCGAAACGCTTTCTGTCTCGATTGTATTTGATTTCTGGGATGTGTCCCAGATATATATTTCGGTAGATGTGGTACGATCCGTCTGTTTGTACGTGAGTTACGAAGTGTCCTGGTCCGTATATGTTATTGATGTAGTGGGTTAGATCAAGCGGAGCTGAAATTGGCGTCCGCCCACGGACTAGTCGGATCGGAGTGGATGTCGTAATCTGGGCTATTGTGTCTGAGTGTTCTGTATAGGCTGATCAGTAGCTCTTCAAGTACGTATGGTCTTAAGAGCGCTATGTTGTCTGTTGCAAAGATATCGTCAAAGATTCTCTTTTCTCTGTCGTTGATGATGTTGTATCTGCGGAGTTCGTATGCTGTGTCAAGGTATAATTCTCTCCTTCTGATGCTAAGCTGGAAGACGTTCCAAGTTGTCAAAAGTCGTGTATTGGGTGTGCTATTCTGGTTACAACTGGTGATAAACCAGTCCTCAAGTGTGGCTAATGTGATTAGTGGGTTTTTCGTCTGAGAGATCGCCTGGGCGTCTCTTCGCTGTCTCGTTGTTTCCGTTTGTTCCGTTGTTGTTGTTGTCTGGTGGGTTCTAACTCCGCTGGAAGGAGTTGACTGTCTTCTGTCTGATGTGATTCTGACCACGCTGCTGTGTCGAATCCAAAGCTGTTGTCTGTGTTTATTCCTGCGTCTGTGTAATTGTCGATTTGTCTGCTGCGCGTTATTTCAGTGAGACGTTTTTGTGCGTTGATGAGGGTGGCTGCTGAAACGTATGATACGTAGTCTTTCAGGTTAGTGCCGCTAGCTACGTCTCTGTATTCTTTTACTTCTGTGTTGGTGCTGGCGTCTGCGTAGGTTTTTCGTTTGTTGACCCAGTCTTCGGTGAGTAGGTGCGTGTAATAGATCCGGCTGATGATTCCGGGAGTGTAGTCGAAAGGTCTGGAGAACTGTCTGATTAGTTCGTTGACGCGTCTGTGGATAGTGAGGTATGGAGTGAAGTTTGATTCAAGTTGGGTTTGGTGATATCGCCGGAGTATAAGGTTGTTTCGGAGTTTTCGGTCGCGTTCCGCTTCGTTAGGAGGATAGTCCACTTAAAGCGGTTAGCAATTCTTTAATCGGTGTTTCTGGCCTGCTTACTATCGTCAGTCTCAAGATGGGAACTTCCCGCTAGCCAACGGTACTTCCAAGTGAGACGAGGAAAGTTTACAGACGAGTTTGTCCGATGTGTTGTTGTCGTCGTACGCGTAGGCGTCGGTTGATGCGACGGCGTCGACGAAGTCGGTGACAGGTGATGTCAAAGATGAGGTTGCAGATGGCGATGCACCAAGTGAGAAATAAGATGTAGGCGAAGTTATCGACCGAGATGAGTGAGGTGAAAGAGGTTAGTTTTGGTATTTTGTAAGGCGACGAGCAAAATGAGAGCTTATCAGGCCACTCAAAGACTCGGAGAAACTTTTAAT